>LUCM01006292.1:484201-497119 GCA_008360955.1 Fasciolopsis buskii
GATTAGGGTTCCCAAGCAAAACCTTTGATTCTGACAAGAACCTGACCGCAAGGCAGTGGGGCATAGCTGAGTCGAAGCCCATCTACTTAGATCAATTATTATTCCACTTGTTTTTCCGACTGAGCTGCTAACTCAGATCAAACCCCGAATTGGAGGATCAGGAGACTAATTCCTCAAACCTCTTCACATTGACCTTCCAGGCATGATTGGATCTTCGGCTTGAGATAAGCCAATGAAAATTGATGGACAGACACCTCGCATTTTTGGTGACTACCGCCAGTTGAGGATTATTTCAACTCTCGGGTTTGCAGATGTGCTTCTACTATAATGGGGCTTGAACATTTCATGAAATGTATAACCGCCAACCAGTGCTTCAAGAAACTCGGCCTGACCAATGCATACCTGCAGATTCCACTATCACCACAACCCAAGCCATTGGCTGTCATTACCATTGCATTGGATATATTTCAGTTCAGCTTTCTGTCCTAGGCATTCGTGTATCATCTGAAATATTTCAAGCCGCTATTGATGAGCTTATTCAAGGCTTGGATAGAGTAATGGCCTACCGAGATGATGTCATTATCTTCGGTGCCACCAGAGAAGAAAATTATTCACGGTTGAAATCCGTACTCAATCGGCTGATCCAGGGGAAGATGTTCATCAAGTTGGCCAAGTGCAAGTTCGGTGTATGTGAGCTGGAATTCCTTGGATTCGAAATCAGTGCGACCGGTTACCAACCCGATCCCGAGCGCCTAGAACTGCTGGTAGGAATGAATTCACCATGGAATCGGAGGCACCTATGTTTCATTATGGGATGTCTGCACTCCTACTCTCCATTCATCCCTAATTTTACGACAAGAGAACAATTACTGAGCTCAGTTCAATTACCAGGTGAGTAGCGATGGACCGATGAGTGTTAGAGAAACTTGTGGTGATCATTCAAAGAAATAACTGACAGACGTCCGCTGGTCCCATTTACATCAATCAAATATACTATACTGGTCACAGACGCATCCGAGATTTTAAACTGGAGCAGTGTTGGAACAGGAAGAAATCCCAGTAATTTGTATCTCCCGGTTACTCCAGGCAACAGAGAGAGGATATTCCCAGGTACAGAAAGAAGTTCTGGCCTTATTTTGGACGGGGCGCCGTCTTCACAAATACTTAATCGATCTAAGTTTCACGATTACCACGGATCACAAAGGACTTTAATTTCTGTTTAATCTAGAAAAATCAATGACAACGTATACGGTTACAATGAACCAAAGATGGAGTATTGCTGTGGAGGTGTACAACTACGACATTGTGGTTCGGCTCGGATAAGCGATTCCACAATCCGACACATTGTCCCGGTACTCAAATTTTTCGCAAGTGGAACAATCCAACTTCATCCTACCAGCTGCACTTGTGTCGAGGGAGACGTGTGCTAGTTCACAAAGTGTTACTACTCCCCGGTCATATTGGCTACTAGGAAGGAATAATAACCACAAATGACGCGTAAATATTTGCAGGTTTTCGCACCTCGGGAAGAGTTCAGCATATAATCAGATGGCGCGCTGTGTCGTGGTGATCATTTTATAATGCCATCTCCCGATTGTTAAGAAGTTCTCGATTAATTTGCACAAAGGTCATACTGGATTGCAGAAGATGAAGTCTTTGACTCGACTGATGTGTTGATGGCCAGAATTGGACGCAGACATCCACGCCATCATTGCGAACCTAGAAGCATATGTGCGCAAAGTAAATTCTCAACCAAACAATTGGAATCCATAAGTAGACAGCTACCTTCCGTGGCAGCGTATCCATGTGAACATCTGTGATCCACTCTTGAACCGATATCACGCCTTGGAGCTGAGAGATTCCTATTCCAAATGGCTCGATTTGTTTCTAACAGGTACCCGACTACGTCATTTTTGATCCAAACCATGAGGGAGTGCTTCAGCGTTCGTCACTGACAATAGGACACAACTGAATTGCTTCCCATCTACTATGGTCCTCCGTTGTCATCGTTTGACTAGCTGGAGCCGGAGCCAATCTAAAACTTATTGGCCATTCACATCTGTTCCTCTTTGTGACTGACCGAATTCCGTATACTGTTTTCAAGTTTAGATACCATAACGGCCCTTAGTCTTAATCCACTGTGCAAGACGACAGTTCCGGCTCTGATTAGCATTAACATCGGATCCCTATTGAGGAAAACACCATAGTTAACCGAGGTTTTGAACCCTCGAGCTCACTCAGCTTCATTTGGTTTGCATTAAAGAACCCTGGCTCAATGAAAATATTGGGGATGACCTAATACTCATTGGAAGCTTTCAGTGCTTTCGTCAGGACAGAGTTCAATGTAAGAAGATGGGCATCGAGTTGCAGTCTACATCTATCACCAACTGTTCAGAAAGCCCAGCATTATCTTCGCTTTCTCCAGTAGCGATGTTGACTATGTGGCGGTTAAATGTCGTCTCAAACTCTCCAGTTACCGTAGCGCAATATTTAGGAATGTGCATATCGCTCCCTTTTGTTCTGTACGTGATATCAGTCTGCTCTACGATGTGTTCACACTTGTTCTTGCACCACTATTCTCTGATTGTTTATGGCTTCTTGTTGATGATTCAAACCCTCAATTGCTTTTGACTTAGCTGACTGACATGTCCTACCGACCAGGGACAGTGCGATTTTAGACGGAGTAACCACTAATCATCCCAATCTCCTTCGTTTACGAATTTGCATTCCGATTTCGTCCATTGATTATTATCTAATTTCATTTAGACTTGCAATTTATTCTCACTATTTGCAACAGGCATTTGTCAGAACGAAACAGACCAAGGCTAGGACGAGGAATCTGTCTCAAGAAAATATTTCCCTCCTTCAAATATTCCAGTCCGTAATATCTGCTTGGCTTTCTTTGGAATGCTTCCTTTTTCCGCCAAGCCTATTCACGAAGACAATCAATGCAAATTTTGATTTATCCTGTTCCGTTGAGACTGTATTCTATAGCAACGATAGGATAACATAACCAGACTGTACCTTGGCATGGTGTGATGGCTTATGTGCTACCATGAACCAATCACCTATGCAAGATGGCTTATCCCAAACCAAATATCCAGTCATTCCTGGAAGTTCAATCGGTAGAGGTCTGATGAAGCACTCTTCTGATCTTCCAGGTTGGGGGTTGATTTGGGCTGGCAACTAAATCAGAAAAATGAGTAGAAGATGAGCTTTCAGTCAACCACTCCAGATGTCTTGCGCACAGGTTCTTGTTAGTACTAAAGGCTTTGCTTGAGAACCCTAATCGTTGTCTTGCTTAACGGCTGGATCACCTAGCAGGACTCATCGGAAAACCTCAATGAATTCTTCAACTAATTAATTCCATACTTCATCGGCTGTCACGCAAGATAATCAGAACGGCACTACCCATTGCTTGGAGCAGAGTGAATAATGATAAACATGCCCGTTCTCCGAGTTCCTGTGCTGGATTAAGGCCCCAGTCTTGTGGGGCAGTGTATCAGTTGGACTTAAAATTAGTATAGGGAATTCGATCAGTCACGATAACAACCGGATGCGGATAACCAGTAAGTACTGAATTGGCTCCAACCCAAGCTACTAAAACGAACAGAATGAGAAGACCACAACAGTAGGGAAACAAGTTCGAATTGTATCTACAGCTCATCGGTTTACATGAAAAATTGGAGAAATTCCGATTCAGGGAATCCATTCTGTTCAATTGGCTTTGATGAATGTTAGGATTTCATGAGCACTTACCGTCACTGTTGTCATTGGTTGCTTGTCTATACAGGCCGGTGTAAAGCTGTGCCGGACTGCATCGTGTAATTGCCTATAAACTCACTACAGTGAAACCTTTGATTCAAAAGCTGCGGCTAAGTTTACTAAAGACGAACGCCCTCTTCTGGGTGGGCTGCCGCAAAGTACCGATTGCTCGAATACCACCAGCATCCGTTCTACAGGGAACTTTTCTAATTTCCGTTATTCCGATGCAGGGGCCATGGGAGATGTCACGAGGAATTGTGGCTCAGTGGATTTATCTGAAAGCAGTATTAGTGGAAAAGGGGGAGATAGTTTGTAAGCATTACTTGGACCGAAGCATCACTTGGGTGTCCCCAATATTCGCATACCCACCCAAATAGGCCAATAAGTTGTCCTAACTAGAATTCTTGAAACCTTGATGATATATGTACGCTGTCTCCGAAACTCGCATACAAGAGCCTACATTCGTGATCACTTTTCGTAGTCCAGATGTAACCGTTTCTCTAGCTTCATGTATTGCGTGGCCGATGATCCGGCTTCAAGAGCTCGTGGTCAGGCTTGTTTTGGGATATTTGTGAGCATGGAAGCGGAGCGTGCATTGTTAGACTGGATCCCAGTCAACAATCTTTTGTATGAATTCTGGGTGGACGGTTCTGTATGTGTCGATAGCAGTTGACTGAACCGTTATTGTCTGCCCGTATTATCTGTGAATGCGCCCACTGATTGCAGTCCCTATGCAGTCAATATGTGACTTCTACCGGAAGTTATCTTGGCTAATTCGCGGTGTGTATTCAACGGACTTTTCTTCGTGACTAGTGATGTTAAAGCTCAACTTGACTACTTAGCAAAGTCAGAAAGCAACTTTGGAGGCTCAGTTTCCATCCCGGACAATCGGGTCGACAACCGAGAAAGTCTCATCTAAGTTCGTTTTGACCACAAACATTTTTTGGCAAGCACGATTTTACATAAAAGTCTAAATCGGCTGTTTACACCTGAACAACTGATTATAGATAATAGCGGACTACAATTCCATTCAGAACCTCCTGTGCGATTGCCGCCTCAGCAAAATACCCAAGGTCTGAGAGATCACTGGGAGTACAACAAAGAATCCTTGCACTTAGTGTCAACTGTTGCGCAGGAATCCAGGACATATAAACCCCAGAAACGATGGGTATCCTTGGCTTCTGCTTCATTGTTAGGTGCCGGCAGAACCATTCCTCCCGCCACACATACACACAAAACATACACACTGAGATGCGACATACAATGAGAAGCGTATACACTTGAGATGAACACTAACCAAGAGTTTGAGAAAGGGCCCCGAACAGTGGGGGATACTGAAATGTAGGTAAATGGAAAAGGCTATGGCTATCGGAAATAGTCGCAACCTTTACAGACCGATTATCAATACTAGTTCACAGAAGCCTAGCTTAAGCGAGGTGATTAAGGAATCCAACTGCACTCTGACTCACTTTCAGTAATGTTCTGCGGTACATTTGAAAGAACAGTATAAGGTGCAGTTTGGTTGGCCACTATGGAACTGAAAATGGCACTTGCAATAAAAACAACGCAGATGGATGTCAGCCCTCCATCCTAAATGAAGACTATCAAAAAGGTAGACTATTTAAAAGGCCTATGACAGCTAGACCAGATTTAGTGTCATCATCTTTATCCAAGGATGGCGGAGAAGCGTTAACATCGCAGTTAACAAAATTCATGGGATCAATCCGGGCAAGAAAAGAGATTCCTAAGGACTGATGTCAATCGGTGATTGTACCGATTTACAAGAAGGGTGTTAGATCCTCATGTGAAAACCACAATCGAATTAGTTCAGTATGCATCGTATCCAAGCAGCGTGAGACTCAAACCGGTTTCCGTCCTGACCGAGGATGTATTGACCAAATTTTTACTTTGTAACAGATCTTAGAACGTAAACGCATATCTTGTAGACCCACAGTTTCTCTATTTCTTCACTTGAAGTCACGATCGACCCAGTCCATCGTGCGTCTCTGTGGTACTGCCTTTCACTCATCCAATTTCCATATGAGAAATACCAAAACGCAGTTCGTGATTACGGTAATGTTTTGCTCGAGTTCATCACGACAAATGTTGTTCGTCATGACTTTACTATTTCACTTTTCTTTCTTAATTTTATCATTGAGATTGAGAATGGCGGCATTGATATTTGCAGAGACACGAAACTATCGTCTGACTTTAAATACACGGGCCACGTTGTGCTAATGAATAAAGAACCAAGTGAGCTCCAAGTTCTTCTCGATCGTCTAAACAGTAGTATGCGTACGTTTAATATGCGTTTTGCACCTTCGAAGTCTAAAATTCTGTTGCGGAACCGGATTGGCTCAAAGCCGAGCCTTGTTCGTGAGGGGGAAAATCTGGGTGATGTGGGTAGGATTTGGTTACCTGGGTAGTCGTATTTCACCTGGTGGTCGCATAGCAGATGAATTGTTTTCGCGCATACAGAAGGCCCGATTGGCATTCGCCAACTTAAGGAATCTGTGGCATGGATGTGATATTCGATTGTCTATCAAAGGTTGGCTATACATGACAACAATGAGATTGGTATTGCTCTGCGGTCCGAAAACACGGTCGTTGAGAGCATAAGATATGCAAAGACTTTCGATATTTGTCTTCGTAGTATTGGTCGAATATTGTAGGAGAATTGTGTCAGTAAATCAGAGATTGGGCGCGGCGTGTTGGGTTCTGGGGTTCAGCCTTCAGAACAGGCATTGAATCAGAATAGGTTGAAGTGATTGGGACATGTTTTGCGTATGCCCACAAAACGACTGGCTCACTATATACTGTACTGTGAGACAGGTACTGATTGGATGATGGTTCGGTGTGGCCAGTCAATGATATGACTAGATGTTCTAAAGAATTTAATCAGCAGAATGGCCTGTGTAGATGCAGTTAAATTACCGAGTTGGAGCCTTCGAAATCCTCCAAACGAGGGATGCAGACAGTAATTGACATGGCTCAGTGCCGCAGTCATTGGCTTTCTACCATTCGAAAACTTCTCTTCCATATGGTTGGTTCTTCAACCTAATATTTTGCTGGAAATCTTCACTACTAACTGTTCTTTTTTCTGTCTGACCAGATGGTACTGTAAGGTATCAACCAAAACCAGAGCACGTTGGTGTAAGTTTGATTGTTGTAAACTGTACTGGTTTCTTTGAAAGGCTTCGAGTTGATTCATCTGAATGTTTGAATTCTCTTCTTCTGTTTTGTGCTCGCTTTCACCCAATAAAAATTTCGTCACTGATAGCGTTTCCGTTCCCATCGCCGAATTTGTGAAACACATTTTCATTTTACAATGTGTGCCAATTTGCGATGGTTCTCTCACATTTTCGACTGTGTCAATCTTATTCTTTGTCCGTATTTTCAAATCCTTACACAGAGACGGTCTGACGCAATACGAACCGTCATCACTTCTTTCGTCTATCAGTGTGTTCCCCCCGTCTTACTCTATTGTTCCGCAGTTATTTTTTCTAAGTTCACTCTAAAAGGTTTTTGGTTGCTTGACCGAGGTCTGTTTGTTGTTAGTCATGTTTCCTCAATTTCCGTCATTTTTCTCGTTGATAAAATGTGCGACTTTCACACCAGGCAGGGCACTAAATTTCACTTGATGATTTCTTGCGTACCTTATCCGTTCCTCACATAATGCTCTGTCTTTCTGCCATTCTCAGGCTTCCACTAGTCCATTGTATGGACTAATTCCCTTTCGTATTATTACTATTTATCGCAATTCTACTTTCCCATATGTGGGCCGTATTCTGGCTAAGAAGGATCAAATTATGATTGTGGCGCGTTCAATCTTTCTTAGGCCAAATATTCCGCCCAATATCCATGGTTTATCTGCCTACACGTTGACGGTATTGGTGTTTCATCATGCCTATCAATACATTTTTCTTTCTTTTGATATGGACTGAGTTTCGTAACTTGGAAAACTGTATCCTGCAAAGTAGCACAATGGAATAGAATACAATACAATGCAAAACCGTGACAACCCTTCACTGTGCACTAAAAGATCATTTATGCTTTCCCTCTAATTCCCCTGGCCCATCCTCCACTTCGAAGCATACTCAATTCGAGTCATCCAAAGCACATTACTAATTTCCTTCCCACGCATGTTTTCATCTAACTAATCTAATCCCTTGAAATCTTTCTTAGTATATCATAATGTGACGGTGTGGGTACGAATCAGCAAAAATGAGCTTGTTCTTAATGTGCTCATTGGGAATTTTCAAACAATTGCATTTTACAGTCAGATTGCGTGGAAATGTTCGGCTGCTGTGGAAGACACAACCGTTGCGAAAAGCTCGCAAAAAGGTTTCGACAAATTAGTAGACACTGAGGAGGATTAATACTAGAAAGGTTTTAATAGGGGATTAAAACCAGAAAGAGAGCGCTCGACCCTTGTTCCTGACGTTCGCTCAGCCCAACTGACAATCAATTATCATCGAAGCACATTTGTGGTTCTTCTGTTCACCCTTCGACGAGCAGGTGCCACGCGCACTCTCGATAATGTAAATTAGATTCGGGTTAGACATGCCAATTAAGATTACATATGCATGATGATATTAGGGCAAGAGAGTACTAAGCACGTATATCTGCTGAACGTCAATGACTGTGAAACCGGTCGTGTACTTCAGGGGAAATTTCGTTCAACCATCCAGATGCTTCTGACAATTCATATATATATTATATTATATATATTTTATATGTATAATCTATATTATATATATATTATTCGGGATAGCAAAACCCCTAGCGGAAGGACGGTTTATCATGGCATGAAGTTAGGTGAATCATGGACAGCCTATCCAAACAGTTTATCAGCTCAGGTATCCGACTCGGAATCTATCAACTCTGGTTGAAGTTTGTGCCTACTCTCTGGGGATGCAAACACCTATGCTTTTTGAGTTGGAACACTACTCCTGACCTGGCCTTAGAACACAAATAGCATTAAACAGTCTAGAATTTGGTATGCTGAATGATAGGTTGTCTAAATAAAGGACCTTGTTATACAGTTATTAAGCAAAGCAACCGAGGTCGATGGTAGCATCAAAATTCTTGCGAGGTAGCAAATTGTGAAATGGCAAACAGAGACCCATACAAAAACGTTTTACAACTATTTCATGAAAGTTCAAAGTTTCGTGAATCCCGGATGCCGCTAAGTGAATCAATAATATAAAGGGCGAATTTATTTCAATTCCTATTGTTCTCGTTTAGTTAAGGTTTTGATGGCAGGAGAGAGAGAGAGAGATACAATGAACAAAATCTCTGATTCTGGGTACAAGTCAAATGAGTTCCTTAACCGAACAAGTGATCTCTTGCTACACTGTGGAAGCGTCACAGACAAATATAAGCTAATGCTGGGCTCATCACAAATTCTACCTCCTTATCACGCCAAAACTGTAATTCGAGGCCGGGCTGGAATGCCTAAGATTTATTTGATCCAACAATCATTGATTGTCAAGTCTGCTAATAACACTGGGATCAAACAATCCCCGATGTGCATGTTCTAAACCAACGGTCGGCCACGCTCAAAGAACTTGTGTGGCTCAGACTGCAAGCTTGTTGCCCATGATTAATGTGAATATTTCCAGATGTTCAACATTATTACATAAGGTAACAAAGATAAAGTTATCTCAGTCTCCGGACCAAACGACGTAAGGAGTGTATCGAAAAATCGATGCGCCATGTATTGGTTTTTATTGTGAATGATATAATTTTAATAACACAGCGTTGTTGGTAGATGTAATGCGCCAACGTTTCGACTACCGTGGGTAGTCTTTCTCAAGGCAAGTTTTACAATCAAATGACTGAGGGAACGTTCACACGCCAACTGATGTTTAGTCTCACCTCTTTTTGTATGAGACTGTCTCTATTTGCCTGCCCGTCTGTCTTTTTTACCATGGTAGCATTCGAGAATGGTACCGAGGAGAACTTTCTTGTTTGTGATTAGAAGTTTGATTACAGCTTACCAAAACTTAACTACGATAGAACACAATGCAGTCGAATGATGAACACCTGTTTGTAGCTCAATAAATACTTGAATCATGGAGTTTTTCAACCCCATTCTAATCATACATTTCATAGGTAAATTTTCGATGAAAGGACGCATGCCGTTCTTTCGATCCATCATTACATCAAAGATGGTGAATAAATATCGCTCAATAGTCTCCTTCCAAGTGAAATTATTTAAACGGGAATATCGTGAAACACTGGGTGTAAACGTTCCAAAATTATCTTGCTTATTCCGACATTTTGGTCAATATCCATGCTGGCTCAATTCTTTCGCTTGTATGCACGTCCTCATATACTCACGTATGCGCATGGTGAAACAAACATGCTCAGCATGTCCAGACAAATGCACACGTTAGTGCTATTAGACTCAGGCAAGTGTCGTGGCTTGGGTTAAGCCTGTGTCATATTTGTTCATCCCCTCAAAATCATATGATTAATATTATTTTTTTTTTGATTTCCGTCCAACGAGGGGTGTTGGATTTACGGAATGGCGTAGAAGGACGACCAGGCTAGGCTGGTCCTGACGGCTGACTCATTCGATTCGACATGAGTCCATAGAACACAGAAACTCCACATACCTGGAATCACAGTAAGTTGTGGCAAACTGACAAACGCGATGATTTTGCAAGCCGATTTGTTTTAATCACTTTTTTCTCACCTTAATTTGTCTGATCTCTCTGTGTTTAGGTGAGCTGAAGTTGGTGATTGGTGGTTGGGGGAGGAAGCAATAAAAGAGCCGAAGAAAGCTAAGCTCCAACTGAGTTAGGACTACGACGTATCCAAGGCTGATCCACCCTAGTCTCATGTAGATCAGATACAAAATTTTTAGTTCAGTTTGCTGATAGACAGGCGGTATAATCATTTCGGCTAGTGAATGCACATGACAGGCAGGTATGAACGTGCTGAAACTGCCCCTCCCCGTGTCAAAAAGAGGAATGGATCATTTTGTTTACTTGTGTTCGCAATCTCTTCCCACCCCCTCTGTCCCCGGCTGGAGTAGATGGAACCAGTCCAACAGTCCAATCCCTTACATACTCAGGCAGAAAAACTGGTCAGCAAGAGATCACGTGATCCGCATACGCAAAATCACATACGCAAACAATTGTCACAGTTGATCAGGTATTTCACCTATTTGAAACTCAGGCGCCTAATTTTGATCCGGGTAATATCTAGTCTACTAGAACACGTTTTCAATACCATCTGATGACTTTTTTCTAAATTGGTAGACCGGTCCGTACGTGTATAAGCCATCATTCCCAGGGTCATGATGTTCAACGCGGACCGAAAGCACTAAGACCGACCAGCAACCGAACACCTCAGGTTTTCCGGACTTTATCAACCTAAACACGAAACCATTTTTGTACTAATCATGAAGCCACATATGTTGGAAGTCTGCTACGCTATGAGAGATAAATACAGAATTTTGTCAGGCGCTCCGGTCTACCACGAATTCATATTGATTAGCCAGACCGATTTCTTCAAAATAATATTTGCCTGATCAGTAAGCAGAACGGCATCGTGATAAACTCACGATGAGATTGTTCATTAGATGCATGATTCACGACCAAGTAGATAACAGGGATTGAAATGAACCAAAAATCAGGCATGGCTAACTGCTCGTCGGATTTCACTATCAACACACAAATCTCCGGTTATCCAGTCAACCTTGGTCTCGGGAAACAGCGAACGCGAGTTCTGCCCACAGTAGGGCTCATCATCATATTCAAGATTTGAGCCCGGGCCTTTTCGCACACAAGAATGCCATCAATCCTAAACACTGCTCACAAGTAATGATGAGACGCAAATGGGAACCTAAAACCATAAACCATTTATTTGCCCTCCGGAAAGAAGCGTGTATGAGCACTGGATTGCTTAACATCATCTTGTGCGTATGTGTGTGTGTGTGTGAGCATGCCGCGGGGAGATGTGGTATTCATGACAACCGAGAGTTGAACACCTGATAAAGTAGTTAGTTTCCGAAACTAGATTTGTGTAGGGATGTGAATCTCGAAATTGTTGTTCATTCACAGCCTCCAAAATTAACCTTTACATTACACAGTACATACCTGATCATCAAGGTATCAGCCAGTCAGTTGTGCTTCATTGTTATTTGTACTTAACCCTTAGCAAGTCGCACAAAATCTGTCAGTCAAGAGTTTAATACAGAGGTGTGCTACTTGCAAAATATTGGTAGAACAACAAATAAACTGTATAATTCAAAGCAATATCCGTCAGTTAGAATACCTAAATAGAAGGTCGCAACGTATTTTGTTTATGGATGGAGGAGTGGGATTTTCGTACTGGTATTTCAACTTGCAGTGGGTGAAGGCTATCAGACAAAATTTTAGCTATGAGTTTCCCTCACGAGTCGTTAGTCACAAATGTCCCAGAGCAGAATAGGATGAACAATCTGGGAAGTAGTAGCATTTACATTTAAAATCATAATAAGAAACTCAGCTACTAGCAATAACGAACTGATACAGACTCCCAATGCGCACTAGATTCACTCCGACCTAAGCCATTCAGAGGGGAACAATGAGAAGTCAACATCAATTGGGAAACACGTTCGGTTTTTTTTATTTACTAGTCATGCTTCTATTTACAAAACGGAGAAATCATCAGTGGCGGATTGCATTCCATCCAATGGGATTTGAGAAGTACTCGAAATTCAAGATCGCCTTTCACCAAAGTTCTCATTGGTTGGTTGTCTACACAGGCTACCGCGAAGCTGAACGTGACTTGTACGAACACTCACCAAAGTGAACTTGTTGGCCGTTTCACGACTAAAAATCTTGGGGTTTGAATCAGAATTCAGCAGTTCCGAAAACGACGAAGGAGTACAGTGATGCTGGGTTAACGATTAGGGAAATAAAAATCTACACAACTATCTCGTCAGAGCAAAACCAATTCAGATTTTCCAGTTGAGAATCGACAACATGTGGTTTAAATACGACATCATCATCAAAATTTCCTTGCACGCTGTCAAAGCAATACTCCTCTGAATAATAGCAGTCGAAGAACTGACCACAGATGTGTTCGGGTTAATTATGAACAGAATTGTTTTATCATCAGTGACCGCTCTGAACTTCAGACTGAAAGGCATATGAA
>LUCM01006294.1:0-18424 GCA_008360955.1 Fasciolopsis buskii
AGAGCTAGAGGGATGGAGGGGAGATTCATAATACCTGAGTAATTATTGCAAACCCTTAGCAATGAGATTGTTATTTTTAGATGTGGGAGGAATGGGTTAGGGGCAATTTTAACGGGACGGGCACTGTGTGGTGGTAGCCCCAAGAGGGCCGCGTGTTGAATGTTATTAGCTGAAAGGTAGGGCCTCCTGAGTAAATTTGTGAGGGCGTTTCACGCCCTTGCAAATTGGTGAGCGTAGTTAAAGTCTCATCTTAGATGCTTCTGTTTAGGCTTAGTCTTCTTCAAATTGGACTCTTCTTGCCATGAACTGGTCAGCGACGAGCCACGTGAGTGGTTGAGGTGGAGGGCGAAAAATCGCGCGATTGGCCCCTTTAGCAAGAAGTAGACTTCGGAGCGTAACGGTGGGTCAAACAGGTAAGTCGGCAAAACCCGCGGGGTTGTTTTTTTTTGGGGAGGTTTGGGGTTCCGGGGTTACCGGTTGCGTACTTTCATTGAAACAGAAGTGGAGAACCTATGAACCGACCTGACAAGGAAGTCGGGTAAGTCATTGCAAAGTTGCGAGTTCCATTTCCATTACGGCAGGTGCTCGACCAAAATTGGGATTCGGTGTGTCGCGAGGTAGAACCATGCCACATACAGTGTTGGCAAGTTTCCCACTGTACATTCTCCTTCTCCCAATGAAGCTGCAAACGCTTTAAATCCATATCTCCCACCTTCAGAGTGAGATGAGGTATTATGCTCGCAGTTTCCTATGGCAAGGTCCATTGGAATAGACATGGAAAAGAAGTTTGCCCAGTCGGTGTGCATACTATCAAAAGAATTCTGGACACTCCTTTAGCGCGGGAAAATCCTGTCATCGAAAAAAGAACTGAATTTAGGAGGAAAGAATGCATCTTATCATAACGGTGAGAGGTATGGCAGGTCGCAAGCGTTCGTCGTTCTAGCCGAGAGTGATGTAAGGTGCAATCAAAATTTTATGGACAGTTCAGTTCTTATTGTTTAACCCCAGGAAATACTATATCCCAGTGTTGACCATGTGACTGCATAATTACCTAGGCCCGGGGTGCATAGCTTGATATAAGCACTATCCTGCTCTTAAGGAGACGCAGACCATCTAGCTGTCTGGATGTTGCTTTTCCAGATCCTTGTATGGACACGTCTGCAAAAGTCCGATTATTACTGCAGAAGCTGTTTGGGCTAAGGCCCGACATGTCATTCACGATCTTAAAGATTTTCATCAGGTCCTACTGATGTCTCATTTCCCCCGGAAGAGCTCTGGATCACGGATTCGTTCATCTAACCTGCATCCCGGCCATGCGCGTGGCCCACTGTTGCTCTTTTTTGGGTTTGATGGTGTCATTCTTGAAAAAGCAGGAACAAGCCTGCACTTGTTTTCCAGAAGTCCTGCTTTGTATGAGGGTTAGAACACCACAGGTTAAAGGCAGGACAAAGCCCACTTCAATCTTAGCGGCTTGTTTCTGCCCTTGTGTGCTACATTTGCAACCTAATCTGAGAAAGCTAAACCAAACACGGGGAATATCCCTAAGTATCCAGACCCGCGAACTACACTCGCAGTGGACCGCCGGTGGTCATGTGATACTACGAGGTCATCGGTGTTTTGGGATAAAAATTATGTTCGGCCCACAGCCAGGAGCAGTTCCCGCTTTCTAACATGGTCCAGGGCACCGGTGAAACATTTTGAGGTTCCCTGTTTTGGCGGATACGACCATACACAAAGCACTGGTTCTCGAATCTGTCCGAGGCACTTTTTGCATGGTCCTGCCATTAACCGACTCAAACCCTTTCGCGTATTTCACACAAGGACATTTCAGCACCAATATCTCTTAATTCTTGCCTACCGACAAGGCTCTAAATTATCCGAGCCAACAGCCTTTATATTCCAAGTTAGTTCCTGGGGACGTCTACGTGCGCCGTAAGCATATTGCCCCCCCAGCTTCTACATGAACCCTCTCCTGCCCCATCCGTCACTATAAAAGAACAATTGCGACCCCCCCAAAGCACACTAAAACCGTTCACACATCTAAACTTCGCCACAACAAAGCAACCACCCACCACGATACTCCTCTAACACTCTCAGTATAAGGAAAGAGCTTTAATGAAACGGGCCCCCTAGGTTATTCACCGAATAACTGCCTCTTAACAAATTCTTTTTATCCAAAAACCCACCTTGAAACAAGTCTAAGTCTTTTTATTCACCCATCAGTGGGGGGTTCTGCGTGGCGTAGGCGACAAAATCACTTGTCTCGGTATGACGATAGGCGAAAAAAATACCCGTCAAAGTGAAATAGATTTAATTCTTATTCTTGATTATTTTATTCCGCTGACTTTTTTCCTATTTTGCTCCACATCTATCATATTTCTGGAACAGACAAAGTAGCCAAGATATATTTTTATTATTACCCACCGACATAATACCACAATACGATGGGGGTCGCTGTATCTTCACTCTTTCAATAGTTATTCTGACGGATTTTATTTTTTGTATAGTCGGTGGTTGCCCCTAAGTTTTTATTTCCCTTACTTTAATGTTATGAGAATTTTTTTCAAGTGGTTATTATGGATCCGTATTTTTTCTATATCTATCGAACAGAAGACGTCGACAAAATAACCCTCCACACCCACACTACACACCTCACTACACAACAACATCACACTCCCACGTCCCCGTTCTCTGCCGCTCTGACCCCGCCAAACTATAACCGCCAGCTGGAAATCCCACACCTTCCCACCTTGACATCTTCTTCTCCCTTTTCATACGATATTCTAACTTTAGAATATGCCTCATACTGTGCACTTCGTGTCCTACGCCAACAGAAATTTCCTACCATTAGATTACCTTCTGGGCGACCATCCAATGCAGCATCTACATCCCAAGTGGAAAACACCCACAACCAGCTCACCTGACCCAAGGGCCCGTAGATCAAACTATCCCCCCAAGGTCGACAATACGAACCCACTGCTTTCCCAAGGTCCCCCCGCCCACCAGAAGTGGACAATTGGCCCTTCCTAAATTCCGCATGCCCAACCCAACCAATACACACGCTCAGGTTTCCCTGCAACGTCTTTGCCTAGAATATCGAAAGCCAAAATAACGTGGAATCCCAACAAAGCCCTGTGGAATCTCTTTTTTGAGCGGCCTACCACAAATTCTTCTTCCGAATTGCAACCAAGAAATTACTGGTTCTGGACAAACTGCCCCCGCCCCCGTGTCCGAATCATTTGCACCCCCCAACCGCACGTTGAACATCCCTCGCAACTTGGCCCACCGAAGGCCACCCCACACTGTAGATCTCCTGATTTCCTATAACACTTTACCCGCCAACACCACCACTACCTCGCCCTGCTTCCGCGACACTAAAACCCTTTTACCTAGAGAAAATGCCAGCCCACAAACGCAAACTACAAAGGGAAGAAGTGGGATATCCCGTTTTTGTATTTTTTTGTTTCCACGCTGGCTTACGCGAGCGTTAAATCATAATATCTAAACTCGACGCTCATAATATCATAAAATCAAGTCCCTTCACTCCTACTGCCAACCGACACTCCCCCTTCCTTTTTCCGTTTGCTCGATGGCCACAACCAGATTGGTTATTTAGCCTTTCTGTTTTTTTTCATCCCCGTCTTGCTTATAAGTTTACAATAAAGCCCCTGGTTTGAAACGTATGGGCATGAAGAAATGGGGTGCCAGACGTGTTTTTTTTTCAAATGTCCTTCCATTATATTAACACAGGGTACCCTTTAAGCGACCCCATCCATACTCCCCTTTTCCCGTGCGAGCAAGTTTTTGTGTACCCCCGTTTTTGACAGATTACCTTTGCCTAACTCAAGAATCCCCTTTGGAGACCTTTTTAATTTCAGACATTCTCTCAAACATGCAAATCATGCTTAATTTAATAGACTCCGTTTTAAAAAATTCCAAAAATTACTCTAGCACTACAACAACCGCCCCAACACTGACATCAACTTGTTTGAAATTAAGCTCTGCATCTGCGTATCACGCCAAATCGTGGTGGCGTAATAATAACACCGTGGGGTTTTCCCCTCTTTGAATTATGCCAGTTTTTTGCCATTTTTTTTTATCATTGTAACTCTTAAATGTTTTAATTTTGCCCTATGTTTTCAATGCTGACTTTGGACAAACACCCTAGGGCCCCAACATTTGAAATCATTGCAAGACCAAAGTCATAGCCTCCTGAATTTATCCCGACGAAATAATGGGCCGAAAGTATTTTTTTAGTGCATTTTTCCCAAGTTCTCCAAATGTTTTTTAATCGTAGCACACCCGGTGAAGCGGTAGCAGAAAGTGCGCTACGAAAAAGCCCCCTGGCCTTGGGGAACATCAATAAACCCTGAATACCTCCGACTGTTGACTCTTCACAAGTACTTGTTAAGAAAACACGTTGTGTTTAGACGTTTAAATTAGTAACCAAGAAGTTCAATACGTATGTTTTTATATTTATTTTTAAACCGCCTAACCCATGGATCGGGTAAAAATAAAAATGTTTTAGCAGCTTCCCCATAGGTCCGGGGTGATGGTAGTCCCCGCTCAATTCCTCAACGGTCCACCTTACTCGACAGGAAACAATTGGTCCCCCCAAAGAAACCGGAGAACGCTCCTTAATGAGGAAGTTCCCCGCAGTGAGCATTCAAAAGATCATACCCACGAATTTTATGGAAAGGGCAACAAGGTGGAACCAGTTTGAAATAAGGACAACGATATTCTTGTGCCTCACAATCAACTGCGATTCCCGCAACGCTTGCACGTCGCTTGCTGACAAAAAGCACTCCACGGTTTCGATTAATCACAGCGCCAATACCTTTTTGTAACATACGGGGTCATTAAAGACGAATTTCGGGGGATCTTCCTGTTGCCTCTTTTGAGACATTATTAATTCATTGTTTTAATAAAACATTAATGAATCCTGCCTGTGGGCATCCATAAAATGATGCCAAACGCTAGTGAACTGTTTCCCCTTCCCCTAATTGACGTTTCAGTAGGAACTGCCAAAGATCGTACTTTTTGGAAACGCGTGTGACAAACTCAACATGGTGTGAACTATTGGCCTAGGCCAGTGACAGCTCAGATTTTTTCTTCAGCTTGGCCGAAGTTTTTAAGACACCACCCATGTCAAAGATCAAGCCATCGACGGGAGATTCCAACTGCTTGTCAACTCCCTCCCTGTAATGTAGCCCGTGAATTCGTGTTGTGTTTCAGAAATGGCTTGGTTATTATATATTTGCCCCCGTCTCAACGGAAAGCACCAAGTAAGTCCCCTTTCCTTAAGCAGATTTTACATTTGGCCAAAGCAGAGAACTCAACAAGATTTAGACGGGCCAGTAAACGTAATCGACCCGGCCCACTAAACCCAAACACTTATTGTGAGCGGAGTTCCCAAATAGGGCGCAATATGACCTAACTACGTGTCTGGACTATGTAGTTGAATAACTTGGGCTCAATCAAGGGGCCCACAGTGATACGCCGCAACAACAAACACGCACCCGCCCGCCAACCATTTATAACCATCGCAGCAAAACCCACAGAAACCTGGTGAACCGTTCTCAACCCTTCCCAATACACCCAGTAATGCCAAATTTGCCCCTTGTGTGGTTAGGGCACTTTATTTTTTCCCAGTTGGACGCTTTATTTTAACAAATCTCATAATCAGATTGTTTGCTAATTACACAAAAGAGGCCCCTTTAAATAGCCGAACGTGGGGGAGCAAGAAGGTTTTTGAATATATCGAAGCGGCTTCATAAATAACATCGGCCCCCCCTTTTCCCAAAGACCAAGGAGGACAAACTGAACATCCAATAGCAAATTCTAACAAATATCCGGTCAAAATTTTTTTTGGTCCATTGACCAATAATTTTTTAAGCGTAGCAAAACATGCCCCAGCTAGTTCCAAACGATTTAAGTTATTCCAACTCGGTTTTTCCAAGATCAAAGATATAATGCCAGGTTCCACCCCCCCTGCAAAAAAAGGTTTGGGCGCTCACAACTAAATGAATCACAAAATCCATGAAATCCGCCCCTGAAAAAGCGCAAAATTCAACAATAAACGAGATATTTCCCCACCCAACTTATAAGTCGATGCCACAGTATACACAGTAAATATGGGGTATCCACGAATCAGGCGGCGTATGTTATCCTGTTTTTTAAAGTCGAAATAACAATAAGTGAGAAGTATAAAACAGACAGCTCCCAATGTTTGACTCTCAAGAATTATTATATTTAAACGCCTTTAACATACTTGAAATTCTGGGTAAAAAATGGATGAAGGAAAATAGCAAAGTGACCTGGGTTGGAACTGCGTTAAAGGTGACTTGCCCCACTCCAGCGCAATTCAAATGACGACCCCAGTTACCCTGAATAGTCTGTAAGTCGAGATAATTAACTAATGATTGGCCCCAGGAAATTGGGAGTTTCCCGATAGCGGTCGCCGGTGGTTGAAGGGGAAGGGTTGCAACGTCCTTTTTTACTTTTTGGGGTGAATAAAGAAAACTTGTAGAACAAACTAAAATGAAACCACGGTAAAATCAAAGATTTTGAGAATTATGGTTACGAGAAATATCTGCGGTCCCGATCTTTTAGAAATAGGGAAACTTCCCTTTGATTCCCATGTGGATTTGTCCCACCCGTTTAAGGCCTTTGCTGTCCCCGTGCCAAAACCTTTATTTGCAAACGTAAGCCCGCCTTGTGGGGTGGCCAGTGGGCCCTTGAACAGTTGCCCAAATTGGGCCGTTCCCTAATAGGGAAGCCCTAGGACATAATAACCTTTTTAAACTAATTCCCCTGCTATTGGGGTTTAGCAGGGAAAGGGCTTGAACGTTTGTTCCTAACCCGTACAAGGGCTACCTTTTGCCCACCCTCGCCCGCGATTAGACCCGTGTTTTTCAGGCGTTTGGCATTTACTTCCTTTAGGAAGTATCACCCTGCCTTCCGGTCACATACATGACGATAGCCCACTTTAAAGGGTTAGGAGGTTTTAACAAGAACCGCCCACTGCAACCGAACATTTTATTAGAAGAAAGAAACCCCCCGTATGCCTCCTTGAATAAGGAAGTATTATACCGAAGGTTTTTCTAAATATGAAAATAACCCTGTCGGCCGCGTCCATCGTGGCAAAAGGGGAAATAAGCCCCCCATTTGGACCCTGGCCCGTTCTGCGTCCACCAGCGAAGATGACGAGATGGCCAAAATTTGTGGCAGTTTCCCGAATTAGGGTTTGACATGCCATGAAACGAACTTCCTCAAGAACGAGGAACGCCACGCACTGGTTTTATACGGATGGACCCAGACCCTAGTCCCAAAACAATCAATTGCGTGTTCCAATAATTGGGACCTGGAGGTGATAATCACTTAACGGGGCATGTTTCTCCCCCCGGAACTAAGGTTGAACTTTCGCTTCTCCCTACTCGTGGAAACCCATCAATCAAACCTTTCTGAAATTGCCCTAATAGGCCTTGCCCAGAACAGGCCACGCCGGTCCAAACTTTGTATAGCCCTCGGCCCGTGGAAAAGTAAGCCCAAAACCCAGCAAGGTGAGACTATAATGTGGACCAACACAAGCCAGAATTTTCCCCAAACGGTTTCCATCGAAGCCCTTCAAAAAACGAATGTTCCACCATGAAACAAGCAAAAAAATTTAATGAAACTACGCCCGGTTTTCTATTTCTATGTTCCCAGTCCCCTAAGCCCAACCACGGAACATTTTAAACCCAATAGTCGCTTCTCCGCGGCGCAAAATCCCTATTGGTTTCCCACATTAAATCCGGAAGGCGGAGTTTTTGAAACAAATTTATTTTTTTAACTGGTGGAGAACAAACTGTAAAAACGCAGCAAGCTCCACTGGCATCACGAGCTGACCATCAAATCAAATTTCCCTAACGCTGAATTTTTGGGACTACCTCATAAAGAATATTATCCCAGGAATCTTATCAGTTCCATTCGCCCGCCTTTATTTAAGCCCACACTCAAACGTCCCGGGATCACCCCCTCCAATGTCGAACCCAAAGCAAATTTTACCACAATCCTCCCCCCCCCGTTTTCTCCGGCCCCACCAATTTACAATCAGTACCAAACTACCCACCTAACTATTCCACGATAAACCCTCAGGCAATATGTCGAACGCAAGACACTCCCTAATGAGTAACTCGGCCAAAGGCAATTATTAACCAGGCAAATTTCTCATTCCACACGTCCCCAAGAAGCCTCGGTAACCCCCGCCACCTAAACACCATCACTCGAGCGCCCCTACACCCCGGTAACGATTACCCGGGGTTCCCCACTCCCCTTTGTCCCATGCTCCCTTATGCAGTGAAATCGAATCCCTCAGCCTTAAAGCTGACCCCCCCGCCTTCCCTTTATAACTTCAATAAAATAAACACTTTTCACAGCCTTCCCTCGCCTTCGCTGGCGGTTGATTGCTACGGAAGATGGGGATCTTGAGTTTTGTTGACTTTCATTTAACCTTTGCCGGCAAAACCTTGGGAGTTGGTCGAGAACATTATGGTAGGCATTCGCCCCAGGGTCCCCCCGCTTCCCACGCGGTAAATGACGTGGGAGCCACGTTTTCTAAGCAATCTTTCCCCTTACAAGCTAATGTTTAGCAAGGAAAGCAATAAGGCGAGACCCCATCACCACATACGACGTAGCAGTTTTGCCTGCTTTTGCCTTGAGCAAAGTTGGCGGGGATTCATGTTCGTTGGAATTGCATAATAAGGTGGGGACTGCCTATTCCAATGCAGCATCACTGTAGTCTCCCTAACTTCTAGCAAAAAGAAGTTTTTATCCAGGGGAAACTCCCGATTTGAAAGGATTCGTCTTTAGTTCTAGACCTCCGCATAAAATTGAAAATTTTGTCGCCCGAGAAAAGTTTTCCTTTCGCTAATTTAGTCTTTACGGAATGTGTCCTTTATCCTGAGATGGTGGGTTCACTTGAGCGATTAAATGATTTTTCCGCAGCCTGATACAAGAAACTTGAGAGTGGGATACATCGCATGCCTGTGTTATGCGGAGCTTAATCGTTTCGACAGGCAGATGGCCTTGGACCGTAAACATAATATATTTATCGACGGCAGCATATTTGTGAAATCATTTGACGATATGATCTAAATAAGCACTGGCACCGCCGAGATCTTCCAAGGCCCGGGGTTATCCTTCCCGCCATTCGCGTCAGGATATGTTGAGATTAGAGAAATGAATCGTCACACGATGTTTTCTAGTTATTGGGAAATGATTATAAAAGTCGATGATCTTTCTTTCAAGGTCAGTTTATATCTGCAGCAGAGTTTCCTTGTCCGTCCCACCAAATACCGGTTCATTCCCTTTACTCATGGCACAGAAATTCTGCACACTAGATTAGCCGGCAAATATATTTAAATAAATATATATATATATCAAACCCGGATTACTCAGCCACCATCCATATATATTAAACTGCACTATGCGTTCTTGTATCCTCCCCTTCATCAATGAGATGCTCCCGAGGGTAAAAATTCGTTCGCATTCCTTTAATTCGCAGCTGGCAGCTAGGCCAGACCGCCGTCCGTCTTTTTTCTCTCTCTTTCAGTTCTGTTTTTATGGGAAAATTACCTCCAATTGACACCCTGGAGATTATCTAAATCCTGGAAAAACGAGATCCTACTCCCACCATACATTTGAATTCATTCCCTCCACACCGCGAGTACACCGGCGTTACCAGCACAGGTAAGCGGGCGTGGTCCCCATCTCCACCGCTTTTGGCCAAGGCGCAACCACAGCGGGCGGGGCAGCTCGGACTGCAGCGGATGTGCGGGTGCAGCTCAGACATTGAAACGGATTACACCTCCTTCGTCACCCTCAACGTCGTGGTTTCAGGTCTGGTTCGCCAGCACTACCCGGTCAAGTCCCCACACGCTAGGCACTGTCTTGTAAAACAGCTCCTAGCTCCTACGTCACGTGCAACGCCATTTGTAACTGGCTTCCTCTCGCTTATTTTCAAACATTTCTTCTGGTAAGAAACCAATACAATAACGGACCTCACCAAAGAGATAGACACATTTTTCTATTGGCATCTGATACACAACACTGATCGTTCAAGTAAGCATTTGTGACTGTTCGATAAACAACTGAGGATCGTCATTTTTCATCAACCTCTACTCTGGTCTGCGGATGTTTGCAATAGATCGGTGATCCTGGCAACTGTTCCCTACGAGAGTCCACCAGACGTCGACTTATTTCATTCTGGTTCTCCTTTTTCTCTTCTAACCCCACCTTCATCTCTGGACCAAGCTTAAATTCAAGAACTAAAAGCCGCTCAAAACAAACCTCATGGATTGGACAATTCGTTTCCTGTGTTGCCGCTTTCCTTGCTCAGCAAACTGTGCTTTCAGATTTTAGCGTTTTATACTTCCTCATATGCTATCTAATCTGGTTTTGACTCATCTCTATCCACTGGCAACACAAAGATATTAGATCTCATCCTTCATCCACTATAACCTCGCATTTTCGAACCATCCCTGGCCAACTGGCGGGCGACGAGCCTTGCTTTCAGCCAATATTTTGCGCCCGCGATGCGCACCTCTGATGCATTCAAACGTAGTATTACTCTCAGTGCAGGACTGCTAATCAGTAACCAAAAAATCTTCTTGTCGAATCCAACAATCTAGGCTTTGATTAAAACTCGAAATCTCGTACTCAGCAGCTCACACTGCCTATTATGATCTTGTAGGCAAAAACACAGCATTGTATGTTTTGTTTCTGTTTTTTGTGTCTACACTGTGCCTTCCTTGCACAATTTTGATCTTTCCTTTCGCCTGACTGTTGTATGTCGGGAAATATACAAAAAATAACCAACAAGCTAAGAGCTGGGTGGTTCCGCATTTCCAATCTTCAGGTATTTGCTTTATGATCGTGTATCGACCAATTCCCAATAGGAGGAAATACGCAAAATGGATGAGCGACGACTTGACAAGCAAAACCCTTGTAAATTAGAGCAGCAACAAATTACTTTGTTCAGCTTTTTTTAGCGGCCCGAAGCTTCCGTCGTGTAATTATATCCAGGGGCAACATAACACTTCCCAAGAGGTAGTTCTCAAACTAGGAAAATACGAGGTTTTATTGTTCATAATGACGCAGGGAGCATTTTCTGAATGCGACTAACGTGTGCAGAGAATAGAATACCTACAATTACGTCACCCTATTGGAAAACAATTCACATCGGTAACGAGTCACAACGTGAGGTGTTGTCGGTTGAGTTTGCGCCGGTGATAGTATCATGACGGTGGGCAGCTAGCTGAAATATCGACAGATGGCTTAAGTGAAATCACGGTCGATAGTTGATATTCGAAAATTCCTACTGTGTTTTGGGGAGGGAGATGATACAAATGTTTTCAACATGCAGGAAAAACATGTTACCATAATTATGCTGAGGAGAGCTAAAGCTGATGTTCTACAAAATGGAAGATGTTATATCAAGATAAGACGAAACAATCTGAGCGTCATTTATATTTTGAGCATACGACCGGTCGCACGATGTGCGGGCACTGTACGGATGACCCCTCTGGCTATATGGATGCGTCACGAGAAATGGCCCCCAAACTGGAACCATTTTGTGACAGCTGAAAACCACGACAGAAGGCTTTTCGAGATGCACAAATCCTGATACCGGTCAAAACTGGAGAGCGAGAACCGTGGTCAAATGACTCGGTCACATATAGATAAGTAACAATAAAGGGATTTTTGGTCTCTGTCACTTTGGTGACAGATTTGAAGACATCATGCTGGCAGGCAGTGAAAGTCTCTGGAAAGCCATGTTTACCAATTTGGACAAGATTCCGAGATGCGAGAAATGTTGACGTGCGCTGTTTTTCTAATCGTTCCGGAACATAAGGAGCTGTTAGACATCGGTTTCGATGAACTGGACTGTGCTGTTGGCTGAGGCTCCAATGCAAGGAAGCTGGTTTCATTTGATCTGATATTCATGGAAGCTTCAGAGTGCATTTTTCAGTGAGATAGGTGCATGTTTTATGTATGGAACTGATCCCGCATGGCTGTGCCCACTGTTTCTTTTTTGCGGTTTGATGGTGTTCACTTCTTGAAAAAGCAGAAAACAAGGCCTGCACGTGGTTTTCCAGAAGTCCCGCCGTTTTTGCGGGATGGTGTTTGGGTGGTGATGAGGTTAGGGGGATCACCACAGGTTAAAGGGGAGGAGCAAGGGCTCACTGTCGAAGTCTTAGGGGTTGGCGTTGTTTGGGGCTGCCCTTGGGTGGGGATGCTACACTTTGCAACGCGTGAGCTTTGGAGATTAAGCTAATGACCAAGACACGGAGAGAATAGTCCGCTAAGTAGTGTCGGCGAGAGCCGGCGAACTTACATCTGCGCGGGTGGGAGGCGCGGCGCCGGTGGGTGCATGTGGATGCAGCATACGGATCGGGATGCTCTGGATGTTGTTGGGTAATAGAATGTATGTTCGGCCACAGCCAGGGAGCAGTTCGCTTTCTTAATCATGTGTGCCGGTGGCAGTCGGTGTGAAACATTTTTGAGGGTTCCCTGTTTTTGGCGGGATGACGACCATACACAATATGCATCTGGTTCTCGAGATCTGTCCGGAGGGGCATCTTTTGGTGCGTATGGGTTCCTTGCAGTTTAACCGACTTCAACCCTTTCGCGTATTATCACACAAGACATTTCGGCGGATCTCAATTATCTCTTAGATTACTTGGGGGCGGTGGTGGGGGTGCCTTACGACGAAGGCTCTAATAAGTATCGGCGAGCCAACAGCTGTGTATGTATCCATAGGGTAGTTGCCTTGGGGACGTCTTATTCGTCGGCTAGCAATTTGCCAGTGTTACTGTCTTAAGAACTCTCCAGCGACCGCGGCGTAGATTCTTGCCGCATGCTACCTAATTTTTGTTACGTGCTGAGAAGATGTTTTTGATGCCAGTTTTTGCATTGCTTTTACGGCACAATTTTCGATTGATCCACCACAAAGTTGCCAACTAAAAGGGCTACAGCACGCACCTGCTGCCTGCCTTTGGCACGAATTAGTATGTCACTCAGTGGACGAATTATTGTCGACAAATTTGCCCATTGCATAAAGTGTCTCCCCTGGATACCAATGCACATGAGTCACTTTATACCGAAAATCGATCAGCTGGCTATGTTATCTACCGTGACCCTGGTGGCCGGTTCACGGGCCAACTAGGATCCGCCGCAAAGGCGATTTGAATGACTTTTACAAGAGTGGCACATGTGGATACTTGGACAAATGCCACCACTGACACCAAAGCCTTTTATATCTAGTAGGATAGAATGACAACGGAGAAATAAGCGTGACTGTTGGTTGCAGCGAGATAATTTGCTTTGTAGGAAAGTTATGGGAATATTCTTTTGGTCGCACGGGAACGTACGGGTGGCGGGGGTTCATGCTCACTGAGGCTTCCAAATTGGCTGACCGAAAAAACGCAATCTGGTAATCTTTGTGTGTGCAAACATTGGTGACGGTGCATGTTGGGGTGCCGCTGGAGTTTTTCAGTAATTCCGGGGCAGAGGAATTCAGTAGTGGGGATACTGGAAAGTTAGAACTCACTCTTACGCAGAATTGCGAAGCAGCAAGTGGACGCTTAGAAGGTTCCAATTAGTCACTAAATTTATAGGCCAGTAGCTAAAATAAATGTGCATAATCGAATATGAGCAAAAGGCAGTGGAAATAACTGCATATAGTTAGACATGCGCATAAGCTGAATAATGTGCAGATCTTCCATCGTTATTTCTCGAGTTGCAAACTCTAAGCCGAAAACAAGACAATCAAGGTGTGCAACGATCGCAGGATAAATATAGGAGGGTGATCAGTTGTTCCCGAGGGCCAAATGAATGAGACATGCGACCACTTATAATATGGGGCACAAGACTCCTAAACTAAATGGGCCGAGTTGCCGGACTAGAAATTGCACCGACAAATCGGGCATGAATTTGCCACCTGTTCGGGCCTGCTGCGCAGTCCGATATACAGAACTCGGTGGCTGGCGGCCGCGTTTCGCACTCTCTGTCGTCTGAAACTGCAATAGGAACCGTTAGGTTTTGCAGTGGTACAGTTTTTAACATCCGGGATCTTAATGCTTGTGGGCTACGCCGCTTGGTGCATCGACGCTCAAATCCTCCTTATTATTACAGGTTTAGTGCCATGTGTTGAGAGGAGGAATGCTGGAATTCGTTCCAAAACTTCGTGTATACGTCCCGGACTTGACTATGGGCTGGAGTTGGTCTCACGATTAGTCCTATAGTCATGGATGTAGACTTCGGTCATCTCGGCCCCTAGAGATTGCTGATCAGAACATCGAGTGTACAGCGTGTCGTCTCCAGTGGACCGATTCTAGCTGCCGTAGGCGGTTCTCTTGATCGCGTCCATCCGGTTTTTCGTTAGAGGCGCGAGCGAATCGCGTTGTAAAGTCGCCCATTGCACGCTGTGTGAGTTGACGGGGATGTTAGTTGTTTTCCTTGGAGACCTGTGAGCAGTGTTCTGGGGGCGTAGCTGTTGGCGTGGTTTTAGCAGGATGGAGCATGTTTGAGAAAAGTCTGAGTTTGTGGTTGAGGGGTTTATGGTCGTACACATGGGCACCGTTAGCTACTCTGGCGTGAGGCAGTTCTGTATGGGGGGGGGGCGTTGTGGACTCCCGTGGTGGGTCGTTGGCCAATTGGTTTTTCGTGGCCGCGGGATCTGTAGCCAAATGTGGTGCGAGGAGTATGTTTGCGTGGCTCACCGCCCTATGTTCGAACAGATGAGCACTAAGGACACTATTCGAGAGTGCGCCCGTTGGTGGCAATTTCCCGCAAAGTATCCATAGAATGGTTTTCGATTGGTTGTTCGCTAAGCTCGGCACGCCCCATGCCACAGTCTCCCCATTATATATCCATCTTTTTCGTCTTTCTTGCGCTATGTGAATCTTAGGTGGAATATATCAAGGCTGCCATGTTTTTCTCGGTTTTTGATCCAGACTAACCCTTGGATTGCCGTAGCCTCAATGGACCACCTTCTAGATTGTAGCTGCCATCTCACATATTCTTGTGCACCATGGTTTCCAATTACCCCATTAACTGAGTTTCCAGTGCACATCAAACAAACATGATCTTCGTTCCAGACCGCGAGGAAAAGAAAGATGATACTAACACACGTGATTCGCCATTATCAGCTGAAGAGGAGCACCACAAGTCTGTCTGGATCTAGGGGTCGCATAATCTGATCCCCGACAGCAACGTGCTATGAGCAGACAAATCTTCCTGAACAAGCAACTTGACTGGTCGATATGCCTAACCGTGGCCAACATGCTTCATTACATTGACAATGAATTTTTAAGAAAACACCCACATATCAAAGATGCTGTAAAATTATGGCCAGCACCGCGGGCATTCTTATTCCCCCTTCGAAGCCATTCTTATTCCTTTGACTGTCAATATGAGCAAAATGATCCCACATCATTTCACACTGGCTTGCCACCGTTCGGGAATTTTTAACTATTGCTTATTACTATTCACTTTCCATATCACTCTTGGTTGTCTGTTCCCTTTTCGTGTCACCAAACAATAGGCTTCTTCATAAGTGCTGTACGTCACGTGTATTTTACTCTTTTCACGCTTCCTAACCGTTTATGCTCATTTACCTCTCTGCATATACCACCACACAATGCTTATGAACGGCGGCGCCTTTTCTTCACTGTTTTGATGTGGCTTCCAGGTCCTCTCTCTTTACCACTTTTTCGTTATTCTCCGAATTGGCTTCGACCTAGTTTGATATCTTTCTACCCGTTGGAAAATTTCATCCACACATATCAGCTTCCATGAACATTATGCAAACTCCTTAAATTCTGGAGACTTGGTTGGGCCGTATTCTGCATTTGCCGCTGTCCTCCAGCCAAATTTTCCGCCCGTGATGCGCACTGCCTGTGTACCTAACCGCTCAGCTTTAAGATAGGCATGAATTATGTCAATTTATTATAAATCATATTTAATCTAAACTTACCCGTCTTCTTCATCTTCGAACCATGCTCTTTAGGATTTGGTATGTACTTCGTAACCTGTTGATGCGTACACAATGAAGGCGTTGTATCTCTGTTGAAACCTTGGGAAAATATACCACTACAGCTAATCGCCGACTTACATTGAGACCACATTTTGCTTGCAAATGTTGCAATACGTAATTTTTATTTCTTATATCACTGTTGACTAACAGACCACCCATCCGCCCATTTATCGGTTATCAAGTGCCCAAACAAATGAGCCATTCGAGAAATGATGAAACAGCCAACCATTGTTTTTTCCAGTCTTGCCGCTGAGAAATAGGTAAATATTAATCGAAAAGTAGTAACTCGCACCAAATTTTCTGTCCTCTGGTCCAAGTATTTGCGCAGATTAACCTAGTAAATGATTTTTTCATTATGTTACAGGTAGGAAACGGACGCACGAGAACGTTCTAATGGATGACACTTTCGGACAGCCATTTCTGCGACCGTTCAATCTGCGTACTTTACACGTGGCAGACATGTTTTTTCCGAGTGCTTGTTTTGCTGGAAGATTATTCCGCAATTGTCGGGAAGATGACAGCTGTAAATATGACGGCGTTGTCTGCGTTTGCATGAGCATCGGGTGAGGTTCTTTTGAGTAGGCGTCGTAGCGGGTGAGTAGCGCCTGTCCATTGTGGTTGTGTTAACGGGAGTTCGTCGTGTGAAGCGGAGTCGTATGGAATTTACTATTGAACTATTAATGGGTTGAAAATTTTAAGCATACTTTGCTAATGTCTTGTGATTTTCTGTGGGAGCGCAGGAGCGTGTATGGAGGAAAACATTTTCGACCACGGATTCTATTAAATTGAGCCAGTTTATTGTGAAAGTGGCGAAGCTAATTTTCTATTGGCTGCTGCAGAAAATATCTTAATTCCGTAGACGCAAACGTTCGGGTAGAGGAGACCGCCATCTAGTCACTCCTGGCAGGATGTTTGCATACGATTAAAAGGAAGTTGTGTTGACGAGACTTTAAAAATTACGCCGCTGGTCCACTTCCCGGCCAAAGCTTATGCAAGAATGTGCAATCCTGGATGTTTGTTGTCAGGGGGGTTCCATGATTGTTAGCGGAAGCGATTTAAAGGAACTACTGGCTTCATCAATTATTGCGTGCCTTATATTTATGGCTCCGGGCCTCAAAACAGTTTTGTGTAAACCAAATTCATAATCTCTGTGCACTGCGCAAGTATAGTTGATTCACAACCACAAAACTTTTAAATTAAGCTTGGGCTGTTGGATATCGCAAGTTACTTCACCAAACGCGAAGAAATCCATCAGCAATCTGGATTTTACTCTCGGTTTACCTGTTACAAGAACTGCTATACATAGCCATTATCGTGCAAGTGAACGCAAAGTGGTCACCTGTGCCTTCGCCATTTCATTTATCCGCAAGTGCAACTAAAATAACAAATGACTTCCCCATTGCAACTAGGCTAACATTCGTCGAAGTCTCCGTTCATCAACATGAGATGTTTTCTTGAATTCTTAAAGTGTGTTACGCAAGACCCGTGGGCAAGTAAGACGTACTTTTGGCTTTGTTCTTCAAACATGTGCTTATAGGTGCGATCGAGAGGGGGGGGGGGAGGGGGGGGGGGTGTGTTGGCGGGTGTGAGTCCGGGGGGGAAGCCGTGGTGAGGTGGTTTAACGTCATTTATAAAGCACTTAAGTGGTCTGCCGGTCCACACTTCGCGACCAGCCTCCAAGGATAAGGGTGGCCTCTCAAGCAAATACGTGACCCCGATAGTATGGCACAGTGCGGTTGGAAACAAGGGCTCTCTTGTCGGCGGGCGCATTAACTGCATCAACTTCGGAGATATCAACCAGCGCTCAAATGTGACAGCGTGTTATTCCGATGTGCAAGGTGTCGGTTATGGTAGTGCGGAGTTAACTATATTTCCTTTTGACTGAGAAGTTTGGCCAGATACGAAATCCACGCAAATTCGCGTAAATGTACAATAGAAATGACCGGTACTGCTCATTCTCTATGTGACAACGCCTGTGCCTACTTTCATTCTACTCGAAAATCGATTTGTCAAGTCTATTTCCGTTGTAGTTAGAATATGATATTTCACCACCTGTGCCGAAAGGCACGGAGCACGTGCATTCCAAAGCAAACTGGGAACACGTGTGGTAGTTTAGTGTGAACCTAAAGTCAACCGCAGTTTCCAATCCAGGCCTATGTTGCCGTCGTAACACCCTCTTTGCTGTTGTAAATGAGTCCACCTCGAGGTCATTGTTGGACCAGGCCACTATAAACATTACCAGAAGGCAAATTGCCGCTTGCAAATTTTTTCGGGGTTGGGTGGTGTGGAAAGTCTATTCCATAGGGCGCGGGGGTTCCGGGGTAACGGAAAGACAGTTTGAATACA
>LUCM01006295.1:3838-138443 GCA_008360955.1 Fasciolopsis buskii
TTACGTCTCCACCAAACCTAACATCGTTTATCTCCCATCTACATTATGGTGGTTGGGTACATCACGTAGCGTCCCCCACCAGAAATAATAATATATTAAATCTCATCTTTACACGTACAGATCACCACATCTTGGTTCATGTCGGAAATAAATTTCCAGGGAGCTACCACAGGGTAGTTCACGGTAGAATCCATGTCCATGCCCCCCTGCCTAACCATCCTATTGACACAACGCGTCCACCCTATCTCAACTGGCAGCAATTTCCCTCTCAAGTACGCCAACTTGACTGGGGAAGCTTTGTCCTAGCGAATGACTCACAGACGGCTGCAGATGAATTTTATCGCAATGTGGCCAGCTGCATCTCAAAACTGACCATTATAAAACGAATGAACAGAAACAGGACTCCACAGCTTGCCTTCCTGAAAGTCAAATATGCTAAGTTGCAACGGCAATATTTAATGACATGAATTTTCCAAGTTTATTCTTTTGCGCCATCTGTCTGACACTATCTCTCGCCTTAGTGAATCTCTCCTTCACAAAGAAGCTAGGGCACTGAGACATAAGATTTGCAGATTAATGATTTAAAAACTAAGAAGTTCACTGATGGTTTGCGATCATGGGATCTTAATTTATACAGTTTTGAAAGCATTATGGGGCAAATCTTATGTCTCAGTGCCCTAGCTTCTTTGTGAAGGAGAGATTCACTTAGGCGAGACAAACTGTCAGACAGATGGTGCAAAAGAATAAACTTGGAAAAGTCGTGCCTTAGTGAAAAGTGCCGATGCAACTTAGCACATTTGACTTTCAGGAAGGCAAGTTTTCAAGTCTTTTTCCTGTTCATTCGTTTTATAATGGTCAGTTTCGAGATGCAGCTGGCCATTTTGCGATAAAATTCATCTGCAGCCGTCTGCGGGTCAGTCGCCGGGAAAAAGCTTCCCCAGTCATATTGGCGTACTAGAGAGGGAAAGTGCTGACAGTTAAGATAGGGTGGACGCGTTGTGTCAATAGAATGGTTGGGGATGGGTGTATGGACATGGATTCTACTGTGAACCGCACTGTGGTCGCTCCCTGGAAATTTATTTCCGACGTGAGCCAGGATGTGGTGATCAGTAAGTATAAAGATGAGGTCTAATATATCATTTCTGTTGGGTGACGTTGCGTGCTGTACCCAACCCCATGATGTAGATGGGAGACGAACGACGTTAGACTCGGTGGAGCCGTAATCATGGACTAGGTTGCGCCAGGGAGATTGAAGTCTCCGGCAATGATTTTCGATGTTGATAGAAGGGCTGCAAGGCAGTCAAATGCGTCCGCTAAGAAGGGGAACCCAATTCCAAAATGAGCAGGAGGGTAATAGATACAGGAAGTATAATGACACAGGACGACACCTTGATAGGAAGCCACAACGATTCTTGAATCAGTTCGAGTATAGGATGCATAAGAATGGAGACAGATAGGCCTTGTCTTACATAAATAAGGCAACCGCCCACACGGGGGTCGTTTCTGGTACCTCTAAATGATTGGTATCCCGCGAGAGAAGTCGCACTATTAGGTGTGTCCTCGATAAGCCAAGACTCAGTTATGAAGATTATATTCGGGTTGGAAAACGCAGCAAAGCTTTTTAAGTGAGTGAATTTATTTAGGATAGAACGATAGTTAATTCGCGCGAAAGAGAACGGTATGTTTCCGTCGAGGAGGGGTGGGTGGTGCGGTTGCAAAGATATAGAGACAATGCGTGGAGGGTTAAATGTAATGGAAATAGTTGGGCAAGCAGATAGAATTAGTTCTATTTTAGTGGGCGTTGAATGAGATACGACAGAAGAAGGTGGAAATGGGGAAGAACGAGGGCCTATAGCGTTCTTCATTATGCTAGCATAGGGGTAACTCGAATTACTGGGAGGACCAGTGTTGAGGGAAGCGGAAAGGGAGTGGGTTTGGATAAGAAAAAAGAGGTGGCGGTGGCAGTTCTGGATGGGGGAGGAGGGGGGACTTTTCTGGCTTGGTATGTGTGGTCGAAAAAGAGACATCGGTGGAATGGGGTACAGTCCTTGGGTTTGGGCCGATGCGCTGGTAAGCGGGATGGAATAGGGTGGGGTCGGAATAGTTTGATCGCTGGGCTAATAACTCTGGCGTTGTTCAACCGGCGAGCAGTGTTGCTTGTTGATGGTGTAAGCGCAGGTTTACCATCTGTAGCTATTGCCTTAAGGGTCTGGATGGGTTCGGGCGAGTTTTGATTGGTGTTAGATATTTTTGCCTCGCGGGGAGAAGAGGGGTCATTAAGGCCCACGGAGGAAGTCGTAGGTGAGGGATTTATATGCGAAGGTTTCCGAGAGGGCCGTGGCAAAGGAGATGGTAATGAACTGTCTAAGTCAACACTTGCTTGTGGCCGTGGTGGGGCCACAGGGACCGGTTTAGGTACCAAGCTCTTAGCTACGCCTGGTAGCTTTGGGGAATTTATGTTTCTTGGAGCCGTTTCACTTGCATGCGGTCTGAGGGCCTTCCTTTGAATAGGGGTATTATCAGAGGTAATTTTTATAGACCTGAAAGGGGTAGTTGAGGTTATCTTAGCTCCGCTCCTCAAAAACTGCTCTGCAGCAGCGGGGGTAAGAAACTGGAACAATACAGGACAGGATCTGCTTAACATTCGTTTACGCAGTCTTAAACAGTGGCAGGGGTGTTCCGTCATACTGCAAGCAGACAGGACAGTGTTTTTGAACGAGTCTAATGAACAAGGGCATCATAAACCACAGCATTAGACGATCTTAGATTTCTCTACTTAATTCATGATGATATTGAGTCGATAGCCCTTCAGACACCAGCGAGAAGTTAGCGTAGTGGGTTTGCGGGCGTCTTAGTTGGTCAGGTTTGAGGGAGCAGCTTTGTAATCACTGGATCTATCAGTAAAATTTTGTTGTTTATCTCATGAATCGCTTGCTCTAATTTCCGTACTTTAATATTAGTCTCCACCATAACGTCCGTGAAACTACCAGTGCACGCTGGAGGCCGGCGACTGGGTTGTGAGGGTGTGGACGCAATGCGCCTAGCTGCTACGATCTTGGCACGTTTAGGCCTAGAGACCGCCATTTCAACAAAGCGGGACAATGTGTATAGCTGTGTGGTTGCGTTATAAGGGATGCACCTGAGGGTTTCAAAATTTTTGTCAAATAGTAGAGTGAAAACTGGGCGAGAGGTCTTGGATCTACCTAAGGAGTCGTTATCTAAATTGGGATTGTACCAACATTAGTGCAGTGGCGGTCAAAGGTTATTCAAAATATAACCAAATAGAAACAGAACATTGACACTTTATATGGAGAAGGGCCCTATCTACGTCCAAAAAGGTTTTAAGCAGTGCGTAAAAAATAGAGAATATGAAAACCAGCTAATTCCGACGACCGCTAAAGGGGGGTGGTCAAAAACTGCGGAAATGTGACGATACGGGGAGAATATCTAACAGTCTGTGTGTCGCGCTGATTTCGGGCGACTGGACAGTGACGATAAGTTACGAGACTGGTAAACGAGAAAGTGAGTAGACAGGCTGCTTGGTGCAATCAGTCGTGAAGAGAGATAGATAGGTCGATGTTGCCTACGGTTTACTATATAAGGGCGTTTATTAGAAAGCCGAGTCGAAGCCTTGCAACAGTTAGATCTCAAATAAGAAACCAGCAGAATTGTTGACCGGGGATAAGCTCCAAATAAGGTGACCAGAAAAATTTGGCGAACTTTTATGACCAGGAAAAAGCTCATAAGGTGTTACAGCAAATATGAAAACACCCTAGCTGACTAAAAAGCTAAATGAAAACTCACTACGAGGAGCGGTGTAAGGCAAGAAGCAGTCTAGATCGATTAGAAGCTCGCTGAGGTGCAGAAACACGAGATTCCAATATGTTGAGAAACGGTGCGAATTTTTAGCAAAAGTAATTCCGGAGACCATAATTGAACCAAATGTCCGAGAACGAAGTAACGAAATAGAATGACAGAATTGTAGCTCAGCCTGTCAAAGGGCGCACGGGCAGATTACCGAACAGTTTTTGTTATATCTAAACTGACAAACAACATTGGCGGTGGTTGCTTTTATTAATTTATCTCCTTCATGCTTACTGACCGATAGACTGTGAGATTTGAATCTGCAGACTAAGGAGTACTAGCGGCCGGCAGTAGACCTGATACCTCGCAAAAATGTCCTACAATTCAGGGAATCCCGTTCAGACTATTCACCTTATCGGCGTTGCACGATAACTCATTGAAGCCGCAGAAACTGCATCCAATACCGCGTGCTATGGAAACATTCTTCCCGGTCGGAGCATGTTTTTGGCTGAAGTCAACACTGAAGGGCGGCGTGGAGAGAGAAATCAAAGAGGCATCAAAATGGGACGTAGCTGAATACCATCCTAGGGCATAATTCGAATATCCGCCGGGATCTGTGTTAGCGGTGAAGGATGAAAGGGCGGTAATCATTCAGGGAAACCAGTGCCCTGCATCCGTGGGCTTTAAATCCGAGAAGTGAGTTCACGTAAGCCTTGGTTGGTCAACATTGGGTTTTACCGAGTGAACGCGAGAGTGGTTGAGTGAGAAGGGTGCGCTGTCTTTTGAGCGTCCGATAGCCGCTTCCCGTATGCAATTGGCCACCGATAACCGCAAAGATTCTGGGCCCGGACAGACAGTGCCAATTCTTTTGCCGGTCGTTTTACATTCAGACGTACTCACTGACTAAGTTTGTGCTCACCATGCGCAGTATATGGGAAGCGACCCCTCCTGCGCACATTGCAGCAATGAAGAACGAGTGGCCTTGGTATGGACATATGCACAGACGTTCGACTCAGCTTCACACGCTGATTTCGGCGAGGGAACGATCCACCTACGGGGATCATTTGCTTGGAGTGAGAGCACAGCAAGTGTAAGTTAATGACTGACTCCTAATTCTTCTTTTTCTATGCTCGTATGATAATCTTATGCTTGTGATTGATTCATTCATTTTACGCCCGGGACTGGGGTCTACCTCACCGACATTCTTGCTTGGTGCTTTGGCCTTCGCTCCACAATGGTGGACAGATGCCTAGAGCAAGTGACACCGGGTTAGATCGTCAGCTGCACTATGATCACTCACAAAGGTCTGCTTGGTTAGCATGGCCCCGGAAGACACCAGAATCAGTCGTTCATTGCAGCTGGGGCGTGGAGCTTCGGGACCCATAGTAAATCTCTTGCATAGTAGAAAATGAAAAGAGAACGAAATGGCAGAAGGGATGGAAATAAAAATAGGTAATTGAGAGTGATAGCAAAAGAAAAGTTAGCCATGAAGGAATATGAGAAAAGCATACAACACAGACTGTCGTCCGACCTATTTGATGCGGTGCTGTCGCTCTTTTGCGCCAGCCCCACAGTTCCAGCGCTATTAAATGCAGGGCCAAGTGAACGAGAAACAACACCTGCCGATGGCTGTTGATGCAATTCCTTCGGTAGACTGGTTTTTATGTTGCAGAGCGAAGGTCCAAGTATCTCTGGGTCCTGAAAGCCATCCCACGAAACAAACCACAGAAAACTCGTCGGCTAGATGTATTTTTCACAAAAATCGTGCTCTTTCTCGGGGTGCAATAGGACCTCAGGACCGATGAGTTTGTGTCCTAGCCGAACATTTCCAAGCGACTGCTTCCATATAAAGAGATCCTATCGTTTGTCTTCGGTTTATACGATCTTGGGATCTTTTCCACTTGATCGCTTCCAAGAAAGATGTTGCTACGAGACTGTGCGTGAAGAAAACGGGTTGCGATGACTGCAGCGACCCCAAAGATAACGTGTTGGTAAGATATTCTGACCAGTATTAAGAATAGGTATAATAAAATCGCCTCCATGTTGGTGGCAAAATGATGTGAGATACAGAGGAGAGTTGCGGTCTTTCTCAGAAGAATCGGAATTGGGTTGCGGAGGGGTACAGGCCAGCGCAGTTACGATGTTAGGACATTCCGGTCAAATGGTCGAGTCACATCCTTGGAGTCAGTATCTATCCCACCGCTGCATTTGATCACGGCAGTTTTTGCAGTGGAGACATTACAGGCAAGATGTTTCAAATCCATCCAGTAAACCGGAGCGTTTCGGGCGGATTAGACCATCGTGCTTCATTGTGCGCACTATGGTGAGGGCCGTTTTGGTACTCTTGTTGCAAATAAGGCCAAGATTACATGCAATGAAGCAACGGAGGAAGACTGAAGGGAAGCAAAATTGGCCGACAATGCACCATTCTTATGCTCCCTTGAATTGACTAACTTACAGCCCATGAAGACATGAACCAAATGCCGAACTTTCTTGATTTCCTTGAGAAGCATTTGCTCATGAGCTGCCTAAGAAACCGACCCGAGCCGACGTCAAAGTTAAAAGATAGCGTTATTTCAACCTTTGTGTCCATGCCAGTATCAATTCAAACAATACTCAATAGGTATTCTACCCAGACCCGTTCGTCTGAGACACCGGTTCGGCTGATGAATGCTGCAGGGAAGCCGCTGGCAATAAGGGTGTTTGACCCTTTCGTTAGTCTGCGCATAGGTGCTGGGGCCCCATACATGCTGCCAATGAAGCACGTGCCCGTTGCACCACACTGCAGCGGTATCCCGGCTGCTCTGTGGTCATCATTCGTCATCCATAGCATGGTTTGCTTTGCTTTGCACTTATGGCCATTCACTTACACGTGTGGCCAGCCACATCCTCACCTGCACATACAGCATCACCTCTGCGACGCCAGTTTGCGCAACTCTACCTCATTTGCTTATATTCTGGGCTTTCGGGACCCACGGGCGCCAACGATCGTCGAACAGGGGTTACGAAATCCATGAAGAAGCCGATTAAACGGACACTGTTTCATCTCACGAACCCTCCTTCGAATATAGGCACCAAATTTACCAAAATTTCTCAAATTCGTAACTGCAAGGTACCAACACCAGCCCCACCTCTCCTGGCTCCAAAGATCCAACGATTGATAGGCCTCCATCTTCTAAATATTTACCCATCAGCCCTCCTTCGTCCTCCACCGTGCAGCATCCAGAAGGCATACAATGGTCTTACAGGTAAACAAATCCCTCTATTGTTTAGCCATGCCCCATGTGCCTTCTGTTCCCAACGAGAAGCTTCCTCCACTTTTGCAATTGCACGTTATCAATTAGAAGCTAAGCCAGCCTAATTAGCAATTAATTTCATGGTTGGTGCCTGGACCGCCTACGCGGACCACTTTTCGGAGAGCTAATTACTGAGATTGAGAAAGCCAAATAATTAGTTGGGCTGCTAAACAGAATCCTTGAGTGGAAAAGGAATAATGTGAAACTATTCAGAATGCACCTCAAATCGGTTCTGAAGCATTGTTCCCTAATCGGTTTCAGCCCGCGGCAGTACCACAGACTGATAATTGAAGACGTTCACCGTGCAGTTTCGAGACGGTTAATAAGCGATTCATTGGACCTTATTTAAAATGAACAGCATGCATTGCTAAATCTTGGACCCCCGTGGCTTCGGGCTGCGAAGACAACCGTGAAATCCCTAATATTATTGTCACTGATGGCATCTGCCCTTCGGCTTGTCGGTCTAGAAACCCAATTACCTGCTTCCTTTGAATGGCCAAGCTTCTAGTCGCAACTAACACACTACAAATACGTATCACAGCAAACACTTTGCAATTTTTCGCCCCAGCAATTGAGTCTTCTATCATCGCCCACCATCTTCCTGAAAAGCAAAGTCCAAGGACCGTTGATATTACCAACCCCTATGTATTTGTACGCCCCCCACTGATCTCAGTCGGCAGCACCACAACGTGTTGTAGGCCGTGATAAAAGGTTGAATTCCATAAAAGTCATAAAAGCGACATAGTTCCTTTTTTATTGGTCTTCTTACTCCTGCAGTTTTCTCTAAGTTTTCCTTACTGTTTCTTTTCTCTGATAACAAAGGATTGAGGCTTTGTGTTGGATATTGCCGGGACTAGCTCTGTCCTCGCAGTCTTTTCAACCCAGTACGACCTCTTGAATTACCCCTTTGCTCTTTCGTAATTGCCTATCCTGAGTGCCACGCACCTTTCTACTCAAGTCTGCTCACCTCTCTGTTCTTCGGTTATTCAGCTTACTTTCTTGAAGGTACTGCCCATATCAAACGAATTAACGGGTTTTCTAACGCAGATTTCAACTGTCTAATGCCGGCTTCTTTAACGCGTTTCTCTTATTACGCTTGCTTTTCCCCGAAAGTTGCGACCACATTTGTGTCACCCTTACTCAGCTCTGCATGGCATGCGATGGGTAAAACGGAGGGGAAAATCGAAAGCTGTAAGTGGTCAAATGTAATATAATAATTATAGTGAAAATAATAATGTGCATGTTTCTCACCTTACGATAGGCATGCACTGAGCCACAATCGGAATACGAAGATGAAGAATGCATTACCGCAGGGCCAATTGTTGGCAGGAATGCAAAAGCAATAATCAAGCGAGTTTGGAAAAAACCGCGACGTCAATCTGAGTAGATGTGAGCAAGGACCGCTGGCTGCACAAGAAAAAGCAGTGAAAGCTGCATTACACCAAGATGACAGCAAATGCAAATGCACAGTTTGTTTTTGTGTAATAATGCGTAACGGCGTGAAGCAGATATGAAATCAAATGCATGGAACAAGATGTGAGCTTTAGCCGTCAAAATAAACCACAGATAGTCGTGGTGCCACAATGGTATGATGGGTTTATGCTGGAATTCGCAGATCATAATCTGCAGTTGGACTGAATGACGGGGTTTATCTATCTATTAGTGGGGGCTGTATGGGAGGGTTCCAACGGCCAGAGTTACTGAGGACAAGGTCGAGCACCTGTTCTCTAGAAAAACTTGGAACTGTCCTATCATCAGCCTGTTCATATATGACGGGGGTTTAAGTGGAGGGATGAATGAAAGCACGGTTGATGCTTTCGACATCCACAGACTTTCGTGTGCTTATTCTTCTTCGCACACAACAGTCGAATGCTTTGCCAAAGGAATCGAATGTTGCTACCACACAGAAGTTGGTTGACGAATGACATGTCGATGCGTTTGATTTCAGCTTTTAATAGGTTGAAAATATACCGCACCCTTGAGTCATTACGAGATTTGTAGAAGTGCTCCTTGAATCTTCTTAGGAATTTCAGTTTCTGGTTGGAGATATGGCCGTTTGAGACGAGTAGTGTTTCTAAAAGACAGCAGACATCAAAGACTGCGTTGGCCGTCTCTGTGAAAAGTTTGGCACCGCTATTGAGCAGGGGCTCAAAAGAGAAACAGGTAGATGCGAGTGGTAGGGATTTCTGAAGACGAGTAAGGCTGTTGTGTAAAAAGTTGCGGAGGCAAACTCGGATTTCATTTGTTCGCCTGAAGGAAGGGAAAGCTGCCCTAGAGTATATCGTGGGCCTTAACAGAAGCAAACGATGATTGCTACTTGAAATTGGAGCACGCAGTTTCAGGGAAAATAAATCGGGGCGTTTAGTAATAACTATCTAGAACGGAACCGCCTCTGGTGGGAGAAACGCAGAGGTCAGTCATCGGTAGGGTAGATGCATGGTAAAAATCACCTACAGTAATATGCAGTTTATCCTCAAGAACAGGAACAATAAATACCAGAAGAGTCAAAAAGGATGTGATGTATTGTTGCGAGCTAAAAGGGGCAATGTATAAATTGGCTATGATGGTGCTGATATGGCGAGAAAACCTAGGATGACACTGTATCACAAGACAGTCAATTCTGTTTAGCGAGTACCTATAAACAACTTTGGACTTGCCAGACCAGGAGTTTATATATGTTGCCACACCGTCTTCAGTCTTCTTGTCCGAAACTGTCCTGCCGATGGGGTCTGAAGCTGTCCATCGATACGAGTGAATCAGCGATATCCGGGTTCAGCCACGATTCTTGTATGCAGATTGCACACGTGTGAACATGGATCGTGATTGAAGTGTGAGGGACAGGACCGGCATTTTCGTAAACAGAGAGCGGACTTTGGTATTCAACAAAGCCAAAATGGACCTCTTTGCATTTAAGGGCTGCCTGCCAGCACGAGTGCCTGTTTTGGATGGGCTAGAACCTGGTTGACGTGCAGAAATTCGAGATCCCAATATATGTTGAGACGATATGGATTTTGAACAAAAGTAATTCCGAGCGATTGTAACGTCGAACGGAGAACATAATCGAACCAAATGTAGGACAACAAAATAACGAAATAGGATGACAGAATTGTAGCGCACCCTGTCAAATGGCGCGCTGCGTGAGCTAGACTGTAGGATCAGCGGGTGTTTGTGGGATGGTCCTCTTGTCTACCAGCTGAGGTTTGTGATAGCGAGATGTAACGTGCTTTGAAGTCCATTGGTCATTTGATGGCGCCTGGGCGCGTGCTTGTTTTCGAAGAGTGGCATCTGGAATGCTTTGCGTTACCATCTATAGTGCTCGATATTCGATTGCAGCAGTACACGGGAGGTGGTCTGTTCATCATTGGGAGGCTTCAATCAATAGAAACTAGCGGGTATCATGGAGCGATGGCAGCATTGTCCGCTTGCCCGAAATGCGTTTGCTAGAGCCAGCCATTGGGCAAGAATTGGAATTCCGGCAATTCTGCCATGTGGTAATCTTTAATTGCTCTTGGAGGGAATCTGATAACGGAACATGAATTGCATGGTAATAAAACTGGGCGGAAGGAATAGTTGGGGCGTATAAAAATTCCTTTACTTGCTGAGTAAAATGCTGGGGATTTAAGCTGCGTTATGGTGACAGAGCTGGTTGTGATGAGGGATATTGACAAACTTTTGACAAACCGAGGGGGATTTAAAAGTCAAGGACAAAGTTGAGTCGCATGTGGTGGTGTGAATCAGATGCGGTGGCGAAGCGATTTGGTTCGCATCCGTATTAGCTAATTACATGGTTGCCGGCAGACCACCTGCGTTTATGTGCATATCTAAATGTTGGTGTAGTGCATTTTGTGAAGGGGTGTCCGACAAGTGCAGAAAGAGTAAGACGAAAAACGCGTAGGGCTAGAGTTAATAATTTTGCACCAAAATTTGCTGTAGCTTCTGATCGGATTTTGCTGAGCTGCCTTAGACGATCCCGTTTCCGGTGGTCCATACAGACGACCAAATGCGCATAAGCATCGAACTGGATAATAGATGGATGACAAAAGTAACCAGCTGTGTAGGTTTACGCACAACGTCGACTGTAATGTTCGGTGCTCTGCGTAAAATGGTAAACAGCACAAGCCGATCACAGCGTCAGTTGAAAGTAGGTTTACTCCTTCGGAGACCGTGGGTGAAATTCAAGGTTAGTTGGCAGTTTTAAAATCAGTACGAAGCAGTTACGCTCGCGTTGACAAAGACTGGCTCAGCCAGGAGTTTTAGTAGTTGCGTGTTCCTATCTGTTTTTGATCGAGTGCGGAGATATGGGACCGCTGGCGTTTTCTTCTGGTGGGCAACTATCATAGAAAACTATCAGCCATGGCCTCATACGAGGTTGCACTGAGTCCGTTTACCACACCGGCCATCAAATGGTACCACAACGGCACTGAAACATGTGTCCCATGTGACGGCTCAGGTGGTCCTGGAGATAAGAGGCAGCATACCCGCTATTTATGTAACATTCACAGCTGCAAATCAAGCTTGCGGACCATAATATCGGCATTCACGTAACAGTGAAAACAGCTCTTGCACTTTTCCGTTTGAAATCTCACAACCCTAATACAGTCACTGAAAATTTTATTAGCAGCTAGAGAATTATTAACACAATAAGACCAACGACGATTGTTTTACTCAGCCTTTATGCTTGGAGATAATTGCCCCATGAGCGTAATTAGGCCGTACCCAATGCTGGCCCATAAATATATGTTAAGATAACATAAGAAAATGACCATATGATGTAAGAAGTGTATCAAAGTATCGATGCTTCATGTACTGGTTTTAGTTGTGAATGATGAAATGTTAATAGCACAGCGTTGTCGGCAGATTTAAAGTGCCAAACTTTCGACTACTGTGGGTGATCATCCCCAAGGCAAGATTTACAATAAAATTTGATTGTAAAAAGGAAAGGATCCAGACAGAATATACGCATATACATAGATATGTACACAAAAAACGGATGCACACAAACCAGCAGTTGGTCCAAAGAAATGGCAGCCCTGAATAACATATATTTGTAGAAATAAAAAGGTGCGATATTGCTTAAAAGTCTGGTAACATATTCCCCACATTTGCCTGGCACATTAATTATGTCAATCTTAGACGGAGACGGGTGAGCTGAACCGTTTGGGTTTGTTTGATGGATGGCATGAAACTTCATGGCGTTTGACAGTGGTTTAGTTCAGAGGAGAAGGCCAAAGACGAGGCTAGATGGGTTCGGCTACAAAGCCTGGAGTGAACAAAAGGAGACCGATATAGAGTGGCATAGGTTTGTATCGCAAATTTCAGGTTGAGCCAAAAAATTAGGTAGCCTTTGAAAGCCCGGTCCAGACTTATATTGGCCGAAGTTAAGTTGACGAATGAGGATACTGAGTAAATTAGATAAGGAAATCTCGAATCGCATTAGATTCCGACAAGAGCGGGCAGGGCCCGGTAACCAATTCCATAAGATAGAGCATGCAAACGTAGAGAATTATGACCGGAAAACATTTCGGAAGTTTGTATCACAAGGGTCAATGGTCGATTTCCGAGGGGATGGGAAGACTGCTTAGCAAACGAGATGACTTTTCGAACCCTGTTTTCTTTTAACCCTGCTTTTTTGAAAAAGAACGTTGACAAACGGCCTGACACAGTGCAGCAAATTATCATCAATTTGCTGATGTATGCGTCATCATCTTCTGCCAAGGCCTGTTGTGTTTAGGGGATGTTTCTTTTTGGATGTCTGCCGTGCCTTGTCTATTCTAACGCGATCAGTTTTAGCCTATTGAAGAAAGCTGTCAGGTAGTGCTGTTACTGTGGTATGTCATGTGGTCCATTTAGCGTAAGCATACAGATTAGTTTTGAATGTTTTAGCAATGAGGCCATTAGTTCCGTTTTCTTCAACAACATAGCAAAGCGCTTGCTCGCGGAAGTTGAGGGACGAAAATGACTGCAACCCCGGGTCTTTTTCATACTGGTGGGTAAGTGTTGGAAAGATGTTCGCAAAGATTGGGCTGCGGGATATTTGACAGTCGCAGTACACAAATTCAGAGTGGCTGGGTAAGGGATAAGGTTCTATTGATACTGACAACTGGAAGGTGGTCAGCGAGATAGGAAGTTAACCAACAGCGGACAGGCTCTGGTAACCCCTAGGAGTTGACGTTTAGTAGCGGCCTTTTGTGGAACACAATCAACTATCTTGGTCTCTTATCAATGGTTAAATTAACCAAAGGCAGCAAATCAATCTGCTTTAAGGTTCAAGATCTTTATTCAAGAAATCGGTAATGGGGCCCACCAACTGAGTTAATGGTTTTGTAAAAGTCAGTTAGCTGGTCCTTGACGATCCTCTCTTGGAGTTTGGCCAAATGGGTGGATGGCTCATTAAACGATGATATTGTGGATCGTGTAATAATCGAGTTTGCAGAGGAATGATGGTGGATATCTTTCGCTGAACGGGAAACACCCAGAACGCAGATCTAACATGAGAAGTGCTATTGTGGGGTTTCCGAAACTGACTAAGTCTACATGACGGTCTAACAGAAGCGAGTTTCCCCTGTTTTTCATCGTTCGAGATCAGCTGACATACGCAATACGTTAGCCTATATATGGTGTAAAAATGTGCAGTGCAGTCGGCAACGAGGACGGAAGCGAGGTACGAGTTAAAAGCTTCGGCAATTTCCTCGGACTTGTCGAGTTGCTGGGGTTAAATTATTGTCGCATCCATCGTCCTGCGTTGGTTTTACGAAGGAAGTTCAAGACTGCCGGAGGGCCAGTCTTCATTGACCAGCAGATTTCAGGCTTACTGTGGTCTTCTGTTATAACAATAATAATAGTATTTATGTGTATTCCTCTATTTCTGGAAGCATGGGCAAGGCAAGATCAAATTTGTACAAGGATGATTCAAAGGAAAAACGAATCACACAAATCAAAAGAGATAAGGAGAGAAGTGCACTCCAAAAAAACGAATCAGATGCTGCAAAGCAATGCGGAGTGTGCAAGTACGCCAGCGAGAAACCAAAACTGGAAAACTGATTTTACAAGACTTCACAGAGCTTCCCGGGACTATTTGCGGGCGGCGGACTACGAGTCATTTCGTGTTGAAGTGCCTTAAACGTGCGCATTGCTGGCCCAAGACATGGCCGGAGCTCACAACGGATTTTGAATTATGGCCAAAAGTCCCCAAACGACAAAAGCTTTACGTGATGGATGAAAAAGTTGAGCTGAAGAGACAAGAAGTAATGGTATTATGGTAGTTGAATAGAAGTAGTTAAAACTGGGCAAAACGCTGTGCAAAGTGGAAAAGATAGTCTCATTTGACAACAATGAACAGCCAATAAAATACTAAAGGCGAAAAAACTGTCAGTGTTGTCTCAAGCTATCTGGAGGATATTTTATGAAGCTTTGGCTATGGAACTCCCAAGACTGCTGATTGTATTTGCTTGCTGCTGTACTGGGAGATGCGTCGGATAAGATAAATGTTTTGCGTAAATTATTCCTTAAGTACACTTGCCAAGTGTGCTCGCTATGCTGTCAATTTTGTCGCAGCTTTTCAACTTAGTCAGCAGTGCGGGTGGGGATTATGGGGTGCATGAGCTGCTCCAGCGACAGTAGTGCTTTTTTCCAACGGCAGGGATCTTAGTTGGGGTATCCAAAGCGATCAGCGGCGCAGTTTCGATTGAACGTACCAGTACTCGAGCTAGCAGGTTCCCAGAAGGAGTGATGGTATGGCAGATTTGGAGTTGCAATTAAGGGGACGTAACCGGTGGCAGTGCATCCACTCCGGGTGCGGGATCTGAAATGCGAAATAAAGAAGTAGTCTGGCGTGGAAGTCAGCTTGGGGTTATGGCTATGACTGCACCGTAGACAGTAGACCCGCAGTGCAGTGCTTCTATTCTGTGAAATCTGGTAACTAGAACTGATGGATGGTAGCCGTTTTAGGGGTATTTTAAGGTTTGAGTTTACGAAAATAGCCTATTCAGCCTCATCTAGCTTATCTGTAGAGGGTTTTCATGTGCAAACTCCTTCAGGATTTGGGGGAGCTCGAAATTGTTTGATGGATGAGAACGGTAAACGCAGAAAGATGGATCGGAGTTATGCATATGAATAGAGCCACAAAGCTTTGAGCCCAGTGTCACCACTGGATGATGAACGGAGGAAGAGAAATATTCACATATAGCGCAAGACAGAAAATTACATCTGTAACCCACGGAATGGCGGTGAATTTCTTTTTCCTCTTTTATCTACCCTCTTTTGATACCAACCAATTCCCGCCCAAATTGATTGCAATGACACTAATTTTGGTCAGTTTATTTTCGGCTCCATGTTTTTATCCTTGGTTGTTTCGCCCAAGCGCCCTTTGTTTAAATTATTTCACAGACATTTCGTGCAGTCGCGGGCCACTGGACTTGAGGCGGCTTGGTTTGTTGCAGTCCACTTTCGTTTTCCGCTGACATCGGTCGACTACAGACTTCCCGTTCGTTCATACTGACTCAGACAGCCACGTTTAGGCAAGTGTTGTTGGACCTGATCGAGGGTGCAGAATCTCCTGTAGTGTTTGAACCACGGGACAGGTACTTTCTATCTATCCAATGAGCATTCATTTTTACGCCGATATTTGTCTTAAATTTGCCGCCTTTGGCTGGATACCGACTGAGGCTCGTTTTTAAACCCATCGTTGTTGTGTACAAGGCTTCTTAGTTATGAATAGTAATGTAAAATTTGCGTATAAATCTTTTTCTTTCCTGGGCTCCGCATCAACGTGGGATACGTGTAGCTTTGTAGCTTCGAAGCGTTGTCTAGAAAGCGAGAAGTCTATAATGCGCGAATCACACTGCAAATCACCGATGCAGTTTGCCCGGAGCAAGTCTGGAACGTTCGGTCGTTGCAACCTCCAAGCATCTTTGTTCGGTGCGTTTCGATAGGAAAGTTTACCGCTCAAAACTATTTGGCTTTTGGGAGTACGTTTCATTAATCACGTTTCAATCTTTAGCACCACGTCATAAGAGTGATATTATGCCTTTTTAATTAGGAGGAATCCCGCGTTATTGTCGAGGACACTCTGGACGTGCGACCAAGGCTAAGTGGTTTATCAAGGAGTCCAACCCTTGGGAGCAAAGTAAGGAGAGAAGGAGGCGGTAGATTTGAATTTGACAAGTCGGGATTGGAAGGAACGTCGTGAAGAACACTTGGAACCCTTGGGCGTTAAACATCTGACTCGAAAGACAGTGAATGACTGATGGCTAATTTTGAGTGACCGTGGGTAGTTCGATACAGATTTTTGCACGAGGTGGAACCCGAGGACAATTTCCTGCCACAATGAAGGCTGTAGGCCCCGTGGTCTTTAAAATGACGTCCAGGGAGAAGGTTGCCTTGCAGACGGTGTAAGCAACTTGTTACTCATAGCTGAGTGGGCCCTAACCAGTAGCAGCTTGAAAGCTGCCGGGGCATAAGCACCAGTGATTTATGGGCTATCGTTTTGGTCGCCGTGAGGGCTAGGGCTAAAACGGATGTGAATGGTCTTTGGTGAGTTGTGTGACAGTGCCGAAGGCCAGTGATAAGACAATACTGTATAGCTGGCAGCGTTTGCAGAGATATTCATTTGCGGCCGCCCCACAAGAGACGGAACGGAAGACCCATGTCTCATTGAGGAAAACACAGGCTTCAGAAAGGTTGATTCCCACAGTGGTAGAAGCCGTATTGTTATAACCACGGTGCGGGTGGCAGCACAACCCAAACACGACGGCATTTTTATCGCCCAAAGCGCACCTGCGAATCTCCTTGGCAATAGGAGCTGCGTGGATTCAAGTTATATTGGGATTTTGAGGATTGAAGTTACTTCCAGTTTCTAAGATGTATATCCGTGGAGGTGATCGTCACACGACACCCCCAAGTGATTGAACGTGATTTTGGAGGGTGGTGATCTTTCTTTCAAGGTCAATGACCTTCCTCTTGGCCATGTTGCACGCATGAACGAGTGCCACTGAACAAAGAGTTACCTCGCAAGGTTCCTTACTGCCCGAGTTCCTTTTTGTTGTAACAATATGCAAGGTCGCTTTTCCTGTGCGGACCTTGAGATGGGTAGTGCGCCATTCGCATTTTTATTTGTCCACTAGTTTCCTCATGAACGCGGTGCCGGTAGTCTGCGATGGGAAGGAGTACGTGGAACAGGCGGGGGGAAAGAGCTCAAGTGCCAATAATTAACCAAAGTCTGTATACCAACTGCAGTATTCCGGATGAGTGAATCAGTTTGCTAAATTTTTCCTCAGCAGTGTGAAGGTTCGACTGCGCAGTTATGTTCGTGAGTAACTTTGTTTTTCTAAATCTGGAGAATGTCCAGTAACACGGGATTCAGAAAAAACGTAGAAGTGTTCTGAATAGGCCCACCATTTTCAGCTATTATATACTGGGATATAATGCAGCGCAATTAGGAGGGGATCTCCGCCGCAGCAGTTCACAATTCGATGCGGCGTGTTTAATTCTTTAGGCCATGTGTCTACAGAACCGGTCTGAAGGTGAATTTTCAGGCTAATTATGCAGCGTTATTGTTGACTGAAACGAGCCAAGATGGCAGCTCATGACCATGTGCCTTGTAATACAGACGACGGGATTTTCCAAGTGTTCATTTGACGACAGCGTGCAAGGGAAACGTGAGCAAACAACGGGCAGATGGCAGCTGCGTTGGGCGGTCAGCTCTCGGTTGGAAAGGCGATTCGCCAAAATAAATTTATGTTCCAATGCAGTGGCCTCCTTCAAAAATACGGTCGATAAGGGGCTTCAATTAGTACCAGACGTAATTAGCTAGAAGCGTTGATAAGTCATAGTACGCTGATATTATTTGCCAATAAGAAAAAAACGTCACCCATTTGATGGTCCTGTGGGTGTTATGTTTCGAAAGCTGATCGTGCGCTGGAGATTAACTTAAAAAACATTTTTAGAGTGTGAACTCAGGAGGTGTGGTCAACTGACCTATCTGCGCTTGCACACTGCTGCAACCGAACTGTCTACCCGACGTGCGCCGGTCAAAAAGATGGATCCGGCTGCGTCCCACACCCATTGGTCTTGCTAGCGCGTCAAAAGCATTCAGCATGTGAAGTTGGACATGAGCATTTGATTCTGGATTCCCTGCATCCTCTTCTGGGTGACTGATGTCGACAGTTGTCAGTCTGGAGCCAGTGAGGCCGCTATATCCTACGGGTGCTCCCAAGAGACGGTAAGGCAAAAACCTGTGGAAATGGCGCTTGTGAGCACCAGTAAATTCACTGGTTAGCGGAAAACGCTGAAATAGCTTTTGGTATTATATTTGCTAGTTTGACATGGAGATGGCATAACCGTCGACACAAATTATCGAGGCACGTAAGTCATTTCGATAGGCATACTTGTGCGTTCAAAAACGGAGTACCATTAAAAAGCCTGACGTGATAATAGTAAGAAACTTGGAAACGCAGACGGGTTGTATTAACCTGCGGCCGCGACAACCGCTTCTTCTGCCAAGTGCAGTAGGCGGCACCGTGTCTTTGTTCCCGCCCGGGTGCTCCAAGAACGGAGCTTATAGTGGCTGGGCTCGACTGGAATGGTGAGGCTCATGAGGCGGACGAAGTCCGTCGCACAACCCACACGACAGGTCTCCTGAAAAATACGCATCTTCCGTTATCGTTTAGAATGAAAGTTTTGGGGCTGCACTTAATCACAAGTACCTGGTCGGCATACAGTCATTCCATTGGTGATCGAGTACTGTCAGCATGGATGAAGCCTTGGCCTGATTTATCCAATGCTTTTGGGATGTGCGCTGAAGGTCGCTGATCATGTTTTGGAAAGGGGTGAAGCGTTTTTATATGTCGTGCGAGCAGCATTTTAGACACCATAATTGATGTGCGTGGGCGTCGGTGGCGCCACCAACCCTCCTAGGGGGCAAAAGGTAGAGCCAAACCAGCTCGGTCGGTGCGGCTGTTATTTCTCCCATACAGGAGCTCTGAAAAATTACAAGAGTTAAAGGTAATACTTTTCTCCAAAGAGGTTTTAGCCGTGGCTGAACAGCAACTTCTTTTCACTGATGAAATCTTTCCACCAAACCATTACCTTGCAAGTGATAGGCAGTTTTGTGGCATGCTTAAAGCCTAACGTTTGAAGCAAATTTGCGAACTCCCCGTCGAGAAGTAAGTTGCGGCCGCTGCAGACCAATATAAAAACCCAGGTTTTGCACCCTCCTCAAACATAGAATAAGTACTTGGTGGTGGGTGAGGTGATATAAACTGGTGAATACGTGAACTTAGCACGGAGGCAGCTGGAGAGATCCTACGAGGTCAGTGTGCACTTGGTGAAAACGTGTCCCAGGGGACTTAACCGATGAACTTTTGTTTTGCCGATGAACGTTTACTGTAGCCCTGGGGACAGAACTGGGTCTTCTGATGCATGTCACTTTTAACGATGAGACACAAACTTCAGTTCGCCAGGCTCACCGAAGCGGCCACATCCGGGTGGGCGAGCTGTTCAACGTATGAAGTGTAGGGTAACGGTGAAATGCGGGCACCAACATCCACGGACGACCTAGCGGCAAGCCTCAATGAATCGTGTCCTTTCACGCTGTGATTAGGCACGGTCGCTAAACCTAATGAGCTTTCCCGTCGAAGTTGGTCGCCTTCAAGTTCCAACAACTGGGCGCGTGCCAATTCGTGGATGTCGATGATAAACGTTGCAGACAGACTAAGTTGGTGTATATGGGAACGTGCATGAGCGATGGAGTTGTCTGCTCCACAGGCGTCGTTTGTCCGTAGTGAACGCTGAAACAAGTTCTGCGTGACGAATTTCTTGTGGCAAGTAACGGTCGAGGGTTGAATACAATGCATATACCAAGGATTTCTGACTTGTGAACTCCTTGAATGGCCGGCATGTCCATAGCGCGGCACGGTGAGACAGACAGCTGGCAAATACCTGCCGAATAAGCGGCATCTCAACTCTGCTGGCTACAACCGCTTGCAAGAAAATACCAACGCCTGCAAGAATCGTTAGTGTAATGTTGAAGCACGGCTCCGACTGCAGTGTCTGAAGCGTCGGTTGTCCGGGGTATGGGTGCTAAAGTTTGTGGATGTGTGAGCAGTAACACTGCAATGACAGCGTCCTTAATCGATGTTAACGCCTGTTTTGCGGCCACGGGAGAGTTGAACTACGTGTAAATTCTCGCACGAGGTCCATGAGGGGACGATCATTTCCAAGCAACTAGGGATGCATCGACGATAAAGGTTAATCACGCAGGCAAACTAGCGTGATGGCCGATACGGACTAGGCTCCGGGCTTTTCCGACAAATAGTGAACTTATTCTGCATTAAAGCCGTATCTAGGGCCAAGACAGCATGCCTCAAAAACGTGACACCGAAATTTCTCAGCTCATTCCGAAGGGTTGACCTCTAAGCAACGTTTTCCAAAGCGATCAAAAAAGAGCGTGTGGTTGAGCTCATAAATGGTACTTAGAGTTGTCCAGGTACATTTACACTTTCTCTTGACCTCTTTGGATTTCGTTCAAAAATCTTTGGAAGGTTTGAGCTGCACTGCTGGGCTTGAATGGCATCCTCACGAACTGGAATAGACAAAAGTTGCGGTTACACCATCTTGAATATGCAGTTCTTCAAGAGTCCGTGATTGTAAGCCCGTACCAGATGTGTGTGGCTGAAACCGGACTAGACCTAGATAGAGTCCTGCATGTGAGGGATCCGTTACCTATCGGGCGCGATGACCCAGTAAGAAGCCGTGTAGTCCAGTCGTTACTGAACTTCGGGACTACTTGGAATGGATACGCCTGAGGGCCACTGGAAGTGGTATGCTGTCCAGTTCCAACATATCTTCGAATTTCGCCTAAGCAGGGCAGAACTTGTCAGGAGATGGATGACGAGGTCGGTTGGGGTCGAAGGTAATTTTTTGGGTTACTTTTATATGGAAGGCTGGGAGCACGTACGGTCGGGTAGGCGGAGAGCAGCTTATTGTACAATTGTTGGGCAGTCCGCGAAGCGTTCTGAGAGGCGATCACATTCGCAACAATGTATGAGCCATTTACGTTGGGCAGTGCAACGTCTGCCGTTTTCCTGCGTTTATTATCGAAGTGCTGGGGACGTCTACGCCAAAATGGCGTATGGGAGGACGAGATTTTCGATTTAAACCTAAATTAAGCATGTAGAAATGACGACCGTAAGCACAGATATAGGGGCCGTCTGCAGCCCGCAGCTTTTCTGCTTGTCCAGCGGTCAAATTGTTCGGGTCGCGGGGACTCATTTACCCCCAAGGAATAGTCCTTGTGTCAAATCTTTAACGCTCAAAATGCTGCAATCGACAGTTGTTCCACTTTTATATGCCCCAACCGCAAACCAGACACCCAGCTTCCCCGCCTCTTTCTATAACTGTGCACCCAGAGACACACTTTGGTAAAACTCGGAAGCAGATGTAGTACTTCCAGTAACCTTTCACTGATGGCATGGAGGGTCGCTTTGGTGAATCCCACTGCGCTTGCCTCGAAGCTGGATGAACCTATCTCGTAAACGATCTCTATACGATGGCTGTCTTTGTAACAACTAGTTAATTCTCGCCAAGGTAGCTGTTAACTCGACCTGTGCAGGTGAGGATGCGAACATGGAGGATAAGAAACCTTTCGTTGCTGAGACGTAGTCCATAGCGCAAAATTGTGTCATAGGCGACTTCAGCGGTCACCTACGGATCTCAGGAAGCACAGGAGGGCGGTGCCGTAGGGGCTATTTAATTCACAATCATATTACCAACAGGTCGTCATCGGATAGCGCTCCACCGAGAAACCCGCATTTCTCAAGTTTGACCTCTTGAAAAAACTGTTATTTCTATATTGCCTGATCAATCATTGCCTGCAGAAACCGCTGGGTAGCACCAGGTTCTCTTATCTGATTCAAATACAGTATGAGGACTCCAGCATTCACAAGGTTCTCCCCTCTCACTTCTCTATGCCCTTCTACAGCAATCCTTGTCATAGCATCCGGACCAATTTGCCGTTCAAGATGCCTTTCGGTTCGGTGGTGCTGTTTCCTAGTAATTCGAGGAAGCATTGTCGATGGTATTTTGTAAATGATTCTTCTTGGCATCTCGTACCCAGTGACCTGGCAAATCGGATTCATTTCACAAACATGGCAAAGGAAGATTTTTATTCTTTAACCAGTGTGCTGCCTGATGATAGCATTGATGAGCGCGGGAATATCAAAATTGGTTGATATGCAAGCTATTGTTAAGCATAGCACTAAATGTCACTGGCTGATTTCTTAAGCATTTAACAGCTCTAAGGTTCTTAGTACACATCCCCGTTACCAAATTTCTTCTTCCTTTTATCAACTTGCAGCTTGTCCTTTGGAACCTGAAATGCCCATGTGCAAATTACTGTTAGCAATTTTCATGCCGCCTTACTGCCTACTCGTTCTCATATCTCAGGCCATTTTCCACTCTCCGTTTACTCATCACAACACCAGTTTGGGCAAATTCCAGATAAGTTCCACCTTCTGCAGCTCTCAGGTCATTTCTTAGGCTTACCAGCAACTACAGTTCCCACCAATCAGCCAACGGAAACTCCAGATTCAACACCGATCTGGTCGCCAGAACCTCCCGCTCTAGCCTGGACGTCAATCAATCACTTCCCCTCGGAGGCTGCGATACAAGTATGACGCCTGAATACTGTTTACTTTCGGCGCTAAGACGACTCAAAATCTGCTGCTGACTTCCTTATTTACACATAACCATGAGAACAGTTTCGACAGGGAACATTCTTCACGGTCACCAGTGCTGCCCGAAAGACATGTGTAACTCACAAATTCTTGATCCCTTTAACCACAAAAAACCCAAACCCGACGTCAAAATTTGAGTATAGCGGAATTTCATGGTAAGTGAATTTAAGAACGGTTCCTCTTATCAAAACGCGTGTTCCTTTCGATTGTACCCCACGGCCCAGATTTTCTCAGGCGGCATTTGAGCAAAATGAGAAGTCTTGTGGATTATGTTGCTTGCCCAAGCAAAAATACTCAAATTACTTTGAATTCCAAAAGGTTTGATAGTCTTGAATGTTTCCTTTGTTCATTCAACATCACATCGGTTTATGTTTTCGTCGAGTGCCCCTCCCTTATCAACAACACCCAAAACTATACTTTAGTTTGAGAGCTTTCTAGCGAATTATTATATTTATAGAGCTTTTAGTCGTCTCCGATAAACTTTCTTGTTCATTGAGTGCCTATTTTAAATATCAAGGTTGCAGGCCATTTTTCAGTATTTTCCTATGCAATCCACCTAGTCTTTTTCCTCGAACTGATCGTTTGATGCATTCAAACACGTATTTTTGCGCACTCTTCCAATAACATTTAGCCACAGAAAATCCCGCTTCGTCGTGTCAAGGCATTATCCGGCTCCGACTTTTGGCTGCAACAAGCTTGTTGTACGTACTAACCAGCGGATTTTAATAGTGCTTGAAGGTGCGGTTTTCCATCAATCCAAGCGGGTACACGTATATCTCCCTCCCCAATTGGCAAGTCTTTGCGTTAGTTTTATCTTGCAATCCAAATTCTCTAAAATCCAGAAGTCGTATCATTATTACTTTTATTAAAGAGACCCTAACGCTGGGGATAATGAGCTTAAAACCTAGATCCAATATATTAAGAAGCCTTGTGGGGCAGTAATGTTCTGAGTCCAGTCTTCACTGTGTGTTTCGAGGATTGTTGGGGAAGACGAGTCAGACCACTGGACTTAAGTGACATTGAAGTCATCTGCAGTTGTCTTAGAATTTAAATGGAGACCAGAGTAGTAAAGAAATAGTAGAATGAGACGAGGGATATCAGAAGTACTCGAAGTTGTGGGTCAGCATACACATACTTTAATGACTGACATTTCTAGTGGCTGGGTTTCGAGAATGAAATAAGGCCGCTGGTGCTGGCTTCTTTACGAAGGACAGGCATTCACGTTCTCTATTGATCTGGTTAGATTTTCAGCCGGCCAATGAAGACAATGACAAATTTTTCTGATTTATTAACCCAGTTTCTGTCACAAGGATGTTATCGTAAGAGTTGTTGGCTGCCAGCAGTCTTGGCACTCTTGTTTTATGAGATAGAGGGTGGGAGTTATGGAGGAGTGAGGAGAATTTACTACAACTTTTTATATCACATCATACGGAGAACGCGGGTCCAGTATGGTCAGATAGTGAGCGGCTGCATCAGGACTCCAAGAGTGCATAGCCGTGGTGAAAAATTGGATCTAGTTAGACTAAATTCACCAGCCTGAAAGGCACTGTCCATGTTAAGGGTTTGTGGACAGAAATGTAGGCTGACGAAATAAGCTTTGAGTACTCCGGTGAAGCAGATTTAGTGACGGTGGAGTTAGACAATGTCATCGGTCCATCGGTGACACTATCAAAGTAGAACCACCATTCTAGAGCAGTAATGGAGGGACTTCGGATAATGCCCAGGAGAAGGCCGATTATCGGGTGCGCGCTCGTGCCGCTGAGAGCAAAAGCTACTTTTGAAATTTGAAAGTGCGGGGTAAGCGGGATTTAGTAGGTGGGATACTCGGGGTCTGCAATGGACAAAAGGGGTTGAGAAAGTTGGCTCATGATAGCTTCAGGATGAGTGTGCCATGGGGAAAGAGATAAATCGTGCAAAATTATTCCGATAAAAATGGTCAGAGTCAAGTCGTGCTGCACCGGAATAACAAAAGTACACGAGAGTGGCCAGAATGCATCTAAATAAGGTGACTCATTAGGCGGGTTAAAATAGAGTACTTTGTAGCATGGTTCTAGGGTGAAGAGACGTTGGTATCTTACTGGTAATTAGCAAATGAGGTCCCGAGGGAGGAAGGAGGCATAATTATAGTATTCCAATCACATGGTGGGGTTGCAGATGACGGTTGTTTGGCTGCCGTGTGTTTTTAGGGTTCCTCACATTGGCAGAGCCCGTGCCAAGATAGCCCATTCAAATTCAATGTCCCGAGGGTGCCATATAATCGCGATGTATAGGCTGCTTGGTTTACTAGATTAGCAGGGCCTAGTATTGTACTGGGGTGAGTGGTTAACTGGATGTTTCACTGGAATGCGCTTGCCACAAGCATGGACTACTTTGGACTGGTTTTAGACAGCATGACGGGATAGTTGAAGGCGTACTTGGCATAAGGTATAAGCCAGACTCCTGGAATCCCTTGCATATGCAGACATCGGCAAAGTGGCGAATACTCGCGTGGTTATAACGTCTATACTGCCAGCTTGGGGTGCTAAAGCTGACACGCCCAGAGGAGTAATTTTAAAAAGTAAATGGATGGAAGTAGGTTTCATCGAAGTCTACCGGTGTTGACCGCGGCCAGCGGAGATGAAGCCTTGGGCTCGCACGCCGCGCAGTGGGTATAAGTGAAACGGAGCCATTACCACCGGCGGGTTTATTCTCAGATTAACTAGTAAGGGATATAGTAAGGAACCACCGTCTATCGGCAAGCATTCGTAGTGCTCTTGGGCGCGAGATTGTGGGAGAGGTGTCAGACTGGCGTCTGTCGCAGAGAGGGAGCATGTTATTCGATTCCGAGATAGTGGACTCCGGGTGTACTTCATGAAGATGACCCTGTGTTGGCAACTCATCATTCTCAGGAGAAGCGCTAAAGAGATCGACCCCTTGTGGGCTTGGAAGATTTTCGTTAACTGAGAGCATATTGGCTCCAGCCGGAAGAGAGTTCTAATAATGGTGTTCTGGATAGTTTTATGCACTGCAGACATTTCAATGCCCCCACTCAACTTATCCAATGATTTCACTGTTGGTGGTACCTTCCCCGCTGTCTCAATTCACAGAATGGGTTGACAAGATTCTTCCGTTCACTAGCTCATTAACCATACCCCGGTTGTCTCCCGTATTGCGACAATAGTGATCATAAAAGAGCAGACATTGGTCCCGGTTGGCAGAGGCTATTTTAGCGCTGGTCGTCGTGGTGAGCTTCAAATAAAATATTGTAATAATTGTGTGTGACTTGCTCAACCTAGTCCTTATGGCTGCCAACGAGGGCAAATTCGTAGTAGCAGTCTTCTTTGGTATGAATGAAACTTTTAACGGAGCTTCCATTGCAAACTGCTGGCGAAAATCAAAAGCTGTTTTACTGTCTGCCCAATTTTGGCTTGGATCTCTCTGCATCCAACTACCTGTACACAAAACTCGGCATAAATCGAACTTTCGCCAGACTGCCCGACAGTCAGCGGGGTCGTTCTTGGGAGTGCGTGGTCCTTCATTTTTTCTAATGTAATTTTTGGCATTTTCCTTATCATCGGGCATCGAACTTTATGCTAAATTAAAGATTAAATAAAAATTGCGCAAACCACTCACCATCTAGCTTTCCACAACATTTTCAAGAAGGTCGTGTTCAAGTTGTTATTTCTTTGCTCCTGGTACAATCTACGAGTTCCTTGGCTGATACAAACATCCCTTTTCAATTGAATCTCGGACGTTTGTGTATGCAAGTGTCCAAAATGTTGCACCAGTCTCCAGCGTAAATGCTGTCTTCTCGGACTTTCGAGACTTGGGGTTGCGGCATTCCAATAAGCTCAAATGATCTGAATATAAGCTCACCAAACATGCGAAGACCAGAAAGCTAAGTTTCTGGTGTCTAGACTCTTTCAGTACATTCAACAGTAAGCTTGCGATTTTTCAATCTTACAATAGGCGAATCTCAAAATACTGTCCTATCGAGGATGAGAAGGTTCAGCTGACATTTAGTCACTTTCACTCAAAGTAATATGCGGCTGCGCCTGCATCTACGCCCACAATGAAGAACCAATTCTACGCCCTTCAAAGTAACACATTTTTGTTTAAACTTTCAGCGCTGCTGTAAAATCTAAGTTCTTCAACCTATAAAGTATTCTGTATAGAGTATTCTGTAAGCCACAACAAAACATTGTGCTCATTTCTTTCTAATTTCGGGCTTTGAAAGATGAAATTAGCCAATCTATGGCAGTAAGGAACTAAACTTCCATGTCCCATCCGCACGTCTATATTCAAAATGTACGAGTTTAGTCTAAGTAGGTGGTATCCATGATAACAATAAGCTCAGGTATACATCGGCTAATTTTACCCAAATTTTTATTCTTCAGGGTCCGTAGCATCACAGCACCCTCTGTAAAGCAATGCTGTGTCCAGATCCACTCCCTGTTCTCCATTCTCAGCTAGCTGAGCACTGGAAATCTTGTCACTGAATATGAATATTTTAAAATTGAATTGCCCATGTTACATGGGGTTTCATCTGAGTACGCATACATATATATAATTCATATGCATGCAAGTGCAGAAAAATATACCTAATTTTTCTTCCACTCCTTTATGGTTCTCCCTAGACCCTCCTCATTATTCGTCACCTTTCCTTAAATGGTCTTTCTTCGGCCCTGTGCTCCCTTTTGAGAATAGTTTCCTCCGGGTCATTTCACTCCTGAAAGTGAGGCATGCCGCGCCATACCATGATTAACCTCTCTTCGTGCTTTCTGCTTCTGACACCCATAAACTAAGGGCACCATTTGTAAACGGTTATAATGCCACAAGGTGCATCGAAAAACTACGAGGTTCCACGGTCGGTGATGTAGTATTTGGACCGTTTCCCTCCGGTTCAGGTACACCGACGGCAGAAGAATTCTCAGAATGGTCTGCCGTTTCCTCTTCTTCTCTTCAGGTGGAACAGCCGGATGGTGTGTGGATTTGATGTGTTCTATTGGGATAACTGCCATTCTTGTACCACCGTTTGCGCCCCAATCCAAGGTAGTCTGGTCAAGCTTGCTCCCGCAAGGAACGGGACTCGAGATTTGCTGTTATAAAAGCTTCTCGATAGTGCATATTCCTAATCGCTCCCAGGTCTTAAACCCAGTATTTCCGGCTGGAAGGCTCGTTTCGCTACTGTGTTACCAGCCCCTCTTCCAGGATAATAAGAATTACCGAAGTAAGTCTGTTAAGATGTCGTCCACAATGAGAGCCAGCGGTCCGCGACGACGTCGGAGGAGGCAAAGCATCTGCCTCATAAAGTCAAGTCAAATCTCCCTAACCACGGCAGCTTTTATCCATCGGACTGGACAACGCTGGTCTTGAGATTTTTTCACATAGATCGCAGTTACTTCTAGGTAGCCAAGCTCAGAGCTCGCGAAGTGATTTATTTTCACTGGTACCGATTCAGCATCATACCAACTACGATGAAACAGTTACTGCGTTGCTGAATCTTACGATGAAAGCAATCCTGAAAGCTTCTGTGAACAGACAGCAAAAAGCTTCTGGGATGAAACTGTACGACGCCGTACTTGCAACTGGGGCTGGCATATGTGCAGCTGCTGTTCAGAACCTACCTTTCTGGTGACGCGGATCAAAGTGAGAATATTAACCGAGGTTCTGACCACTGATTACCTAATGTTTATCACATGACCAAACACAACAAGGGATAACTGACGAGTGTGTCTGAAGACTCAACAAAAGCACTGGAGACTTGGAAGAGCAAGGGAACGGGTCTGGGTACTTTTGCGGTCAGGAAGATAAGGGATATTAGCCGAATGTTATCAGTGATTGTTCGCTCCTTTCAAAGGTCCTGCATGTTTTTCGACGTGACCTACACCAACTTCAACAAAACCATGCCAACAGAACACCTCAGCAGCCTACAACCTGGTTCAATGCAGGACTGAGGTTTACAAGAACAGGGTGAAGTTGTCGAACAAGAGTGTGGAGTCCGGTCAAGGTCGGAATGACGAATGGTACTGAGAGAGCAATATGGTAAAACGAAGGTAAGTAGAATGTAGAACGAGGAAGCGGACATTGCTTGTGACACCAAGATGAACTTTCCCTGCCATCTTCACGATGACTTCACAGTATCAACTAAGAGAATAGCGAACGACAAGGAAAGGTTCCCAGAGAAAATTCATTGAAGGGATCTGTCACCCTTCCACCTTCTTTATTAATTTATTGTTAACTTTGGTTGCATGGACATCTGCATATGGATTTTTAACAGCGCATGGTGGTCACTTGTTTCAGGATATGCTTCTGCTTGATTGCGACATCTTTTGGTTTGTTTGTTTAGAGAACGTATTTCTGCAGATTTTGGGATCCAAACGTCTTCATTGATAGGAGGGTCAGGTTAATCTAATTTCGCAGGTGTCGCACTCCCCTAATTCGGTTTGTTGTAGTCCACCTTACTTCTTTTATTTCCTTGTTTCTGAATGATACAGTGAAGTGACTTGCCACAAGGTTTCTCTTCTGCTTTCATGTTTTTAATGTGGCGGGGTTTGTCGAAGCTTCAGATGACGCTGAAAGTGAACTGACTATGAATATTTAGGAAGCCCGACAAATTTCTTTAAAAAGCACACAATAACTCAAAGCAAAGATCGAGACATGGAAGAAAAATGAATATCAACGAAGTTATGAGCCATTTTACGGGCATTGCAGGAAGCTATGCTCAATCATTTGTTGCAGCAAACGATGACCACGGATTATAGAAACGGGTAGGAAATTTGTGTGCAAACTAGCTACCCCTGGTCACTTGAATGCCCACATTGCTTTACTAATAGACAAAAATGGTGATAAGTAAACGTTGACGAAACAAACTACACTTAGCAATTGAAGCCTAGACGTCTTTTTGTTCGCAAATCGCAGGTCCACATTGAGGAACCCTTCCCAAGTTATAAGGTCTTCTCACTGTATTACTTCGTTCTTATCCCCCGTCAATTGAAAAACAAAGAACGTTTCCATTCGAGATGATGATGGCGGTTGACAGAACATACAAGGCTCAGTATATAGGAAATGGGTGGAGAAATAGGAACAAATTAGGGGCAATCACGAGTCCTCTCTGTGATCCATTGGGTAACAATTCAACAGAATGGCTTACATACCAGCATCGGTTTTTCCTCATCCTTTCGTGCCATTTCTGCAGTTAGGAAAACCGTTAACCGCTGAAGAGTGTGCAACAAATGGCCGTCTCATGGAAATCCCTGAGGTACCCTGAAAGGTACTGTTTCGTCTCGGTGAAAGGGTCAAAACTAAAGCCTGCACACTGGCCTGAAGCTCAACACATCTGCCAACAGCAACTTTTCGTAAAATTTTTCATTTGCCTCATTTATTTAGCGCTTATTTTTCCCACTGGTAGTTTTTCCGTAATATCTTCAGCATGTCCCAAAACTGATCATTCGTTACTGAAAGCACGTTTCTCCGAAAAACTGTCCTAAAATATCAGAGCTTCTAATTTCAAGCTCCTGACTAAAAATTAATATATTCGATCGATCCTTGTCTGGTTCATAGAAGCCTCGCCAAGGGAGTTCCCTCTCCTCTCTATGCCATATCAGCATGCACTAAACTCAGCATATGAAAAATCCACCACAATTTTTATACCCTGTGCACAAAACAGGAGATCAAAAGACGAGGACTGATCCTGACTACCGGAACAAGTTTTTAAATTCCGAATTATAGTTATGCGCATCGTTTGCTTTTGCATTTGTTCTTGAGTTCACCGGTGACTCCAAAACCTGACGTTGTATATACTGTTTATCGGATTTTTATTCTTTGAGTGTATGTTGTGTAGGTTTGTCTTGTATACGTTTTACAGGTTTTCCCAAAGGTACCCTTTTGCGGGAAGGATTTGGAACCTGGAAATTCATATGGTAGGTAATTGGAGGATTCGGTCGCTGCAGCTCGTTGAAGGGACTTCACCCAAAAGGTGCAAACAAGGTTCCGAAATTGGTATGTGATATACCTGGAAGTACCAAAAGTAATGCAACAACTGTTCAAAAGACGAGACCTCATACAACAATAAAATTGGCGCACTGGAATAACCAAGAGACCAAAAAACATCACATTACATTTGGAAAACGTAAAACAATTACAATCGATACATACGGCAGTTCCTCCCAAAAACAATGCGGTTGCAACAGCAGTGTCCTATGTGTTTGCCAGGTTCAGTGAAATGAAGTAAGTTGTTCCAATGCCCCGAAATTATAATCTTATTGTTGCAGTGCCACCGACGGTAATTTGGAAGTTTACACCTCATCACATTGACGTCCAGCTCCCATTGTTACCCTCGGCACCGAGGATCCTCTCCAAAGCTTGAAATTCTGCATACATTGTGGCTATTTTTATTTGCCTATACACGTCACCTGTTTAATAATTCTTCTTCAAGCTTTCCATTTTCTTTTTACAACTACGTAATTAAATTAGGGACTTTCAACGATGTATGAAGATTCTTCTTGTGTCTTTGGAGTTGGGATAGCGAGTAATAACAGTATTGCGTCAAATCTTATGAATAACCATTTTGATCCCCTTTTGTTATCGCTTGGTCAAGTGTTGTCGGTTTAAGTGAGACTGATTTCTCTTGTACCATAAAAGGGCTACTCAATAAGTACTGGTAACCAGTTTTGCAAACAGTGGTAGAGGTTTTGTGGCACATATGCAACGACGTTTGGGACTCGAATAAAAAATGCAAATGATGAGCACTTGAAATACTGTTGCAATGAATTACATAGTTTATTTGGTTCCCAAATAGGTTAGAGACAAAGTAAAAGTATCCTGAACTAAGATTTACGGGGAAAGTAATGTTTAACAAACCATCGCAATGATGATTTGGTTTCTACTGTTGGGCTGTGAAGTCACCACCGGTACCAGTCGAACCAAGCAAGTACTGCAACAGAAAACAGAAAAAGAGGGTATAACCTAGAACCAGGACAGCAATAGGTAAAGCGAATCAGTAACTAAAGTAATGCCATAGAGATAAAACATCGCTTGTCATATTAGCAACGGTTCACTGCGCCAACACCTTCAGATAAATTTTTTGTGACCGTCGACTGCCCCTTTGTATTGACTGAAAATGTAAACCCTTCAATGCATTATAGTTAAATGGTTTTATGTTGATCATCGATCTGTTGGTTTAGAAGCGCGGATGCATTTATGATCCGAACACTTTACTTATGAAATACCAACATCAGAATAAGGTTTTTGTATTTCCATATCACTTAAACGTTGAGGTCGATGGTTATCGCAATGATTTATCCTTGCATTCCTGGCCTTGATAAGTAAAGACAAGGAACTACTTACCGACGCCAGACTATATTCAGGTCGGTTGTGATAAGTACAGTCCCAGCTATAGTCACACTTATATTTGCAGTAGGAAGAAGAAACAAAGGAGTACGCTTTCATTTGGCCATAAGAACCTCTAAATATTTTGGACTACAGGCTAATTAACATTTAATCAACCTACCTAGAATGGCGCTTGAATTTCCTACATGATCCTAAGTGCTGGGCTGCAACAACAAATGTGTTTTAACTGACTGAAGTAGTTTTTGTGTTCGTGGTCACAGTAGATGCAAATCTAATCCGACTGATGATTGCCGAATTCGCATTGCAACAGAAGCACCGATGGCGCTTCTTCATTTGGGCACATACTGTTGTTGCAGAACTTCAATTTTGATATTTGCTAGTCATAAAACTAGGGCATTTTATGCCTTTTTCCACTCGAATGACGGAAGTCAAATATGTGTAAAACATTTTCGTAACGATGACAGAAGTTTCTGATCTACAAAAGTTACACGAAATCAGCTTGTTTTGGAATTTCTCGGTACAAAAGATACTACTGGTTTCCACGATGAGACGTGTGAACTTCGCAGGGAGGTGTCAGGCAGGTTCGCCTTTTTGTCGAAGGTAACGATTTTTGAGTAACTAATAACCTGCTATAGTTTCACTTACGTCGCATACGTAGATTTTGAAATCCATACAGTTATCTGAAATTTAATCTTATTTGCTTTCTGTGGCATTGCTTTGAGTCCCGTTTGTGGCTGCTTGACTGAAATTCCTGAATGGCCTTCTTCCAAGTTAGCATTTCTGGCCTCAGTTAAATGCATCACCCTTTTTCGGGGAGCATGAATCCGAAATCAGTAAATTTGGCGCAGTTTGAAAAGGAAATAAACAGAGGGTCATACCCGATTTAATTAGCATTTTAAATTCGTGCTGATGCTTATAATCGGGCGAATACATGATTGTTCGGAGAGCGACGTGAGAACCACTATCAACAGAAACGTCTAACCCATAGGCACGACAAAAATCGAAATAGCTGCAATGAAACAAGTCTGATTCGGTGAAAACTTGCAACCAATGTAAGACCTACCCCTGGATAGACTCCTTCGTCCAATGTGTATTCCTTGATTTTTATGTTCATCTTTTCCACAATCGCAGATGTTCTCGTTGACTGAACGTTCAGTTGTTGATTTATTTTCGATATGCTTTTCAAATAAAATTTCACATTCAACTCTTCAACAACGAATACAAAAATTGTCGTCCAGTCATATGAATCATGCACAAATCCACGAATTTTAATCTAGTACATCAGAACTGTTGGCATTGATAAATGGTCTCGAATACATCTATCCCAAAGTGGTAACTAATAAGCAAGTTTTAATATATTTTTCTAACTGTCTGGTCATTACTCAGAATGGTTTTCGTTTCTGACTAACATTTTGACCCACATCAGTGTTGTGTAGCCGACAGAAAATAGCCTTATTCAAAACAGGCAGTGTGTAAAAAAGAATTGCCAAATGTGACGAACATCCGTGAGACACTCGTTACTGGTCGCCAAATATTTTCGAAAGGAAAAACATTTGGTGAATGAATTACGCGGCGAAATTTTTCAACTTCGATTACTCCAAAATATTCGTTGATCAAATGGCTTTCTTACAATTGATCAGTTTCGTTTATTAGCCTAGGCTTTTTTCAAAATCGCTGCCTCGAATTCGAGAGAAATCTATTCATTTAGCATTTCTAATTGTCAGAAATGTGGGCAATATCGTTTTGCATGGCTGGCCTGCGTTTACAAGAAACAATTTTGCAAAACCAAAATTTCCATCGGTTTTGCTCTCGCTAGCAGGAGTAAACAAATGTACTGAATATTTAAATTTTCCTTAGACTTATACGAAAAGCTACCGAACAATCGTTCCCCTTGTGCTCACCTGAGCATATCTAGACCAGTGTCAACAGAGTTACTGTTAGGCATTGATGTTTTGCTCACTATCGACAATAACTGCACATCACTGTTATTGCAATTATTAGATAGGCTTTTCACCACCCCGCAAACTAAGTTGTTTTGATAATGTTATTAATGACAATAACAATCTTTCTTGCCTCCATTACTTTTCTATGATGGTTTAGAAGAATAAAGGAATGGCCTATAACTTCTTTCCAGCTTGTGGGATAATGAAGGATGTCGGGATTATAACCGGCCTGGTTCATTTTTGAACTGACAATGCAATGAAAGTCAGAGGAAGAAGGATGGTTTGGTCGATGATACGGTACCAACCGAGGATTAACACCGGTCACATCTATCCACTTAGCTTGGATAACTAGAAGGTTAGCGGACTGTTTCTGTCTACGTGCATCAAAATTCACTGGTATGGGACCTCCTTGACGCTTGTTCTCTCAGAAGACGGCCGACAAACATGTTGGTTTAGTGAACGGAAACCTACTTATTCTGTGCCTCGCTGATGAATTTCATCAAAGCAACATCACTCGAAGCATCCTGTTCAGAGGACATATCCGAGAACGCCTGGAAAAAAGAAGGGATTGAATTGGAAAACGGTCAAGCACACGCGGAGATAGTATTCAAACTGGGCGGGCTCTGCAGGCCTAGTTCGTTAGACGCAGAAATAACTCTACTAATTTGCGGAAGTACAAAATTTTACAAAGTAGCTAGGAAAAAAATACGTGGAATAGAAGTTGGCTTTTTGAGACGGGACCATAATTTTGTTCTTCCAAAGTGATTTATGCCTCGTCCATTAGGTCGGGGTCATTGATATATGTATATGTGTATATGTGCATAAATATGTATTTACATATGCACATATAGACATGTGCATATATATATATGTATATATATATATATATGCCATTTATCCAATGTTTCAGTATGTTGAACGAAAATGTAAATTCAAATGAAATGAGGGAACGAAAAACGATTCTACTAATTTGTGCTATAAAACAGCAATTGATTTGTTGTTGCAAATATTACAGCTTACTTTGGTGAACTGTGTAGTGTTAAATTGTCCGCCTAAACAAATATAAATAATAAATCACAACACTGTTGCTAGGGCGTACATTTGGCTGATGTTTCCGTGGCGCTGACTCACGTATCCCAAAGTAATAAAAACTAAGTTACGGTAGACAAAGGAAGATCATGAGACCGATGACAGATTTTGTTCTGGTTAAAACGAATGCGCTTGAAAATTATTAAGTTCAACGCAGGCATGTCAAACATCTGTTCGATTTTTGGACTATCTTGGGAATCATTTCAGAGCGCAGGCATTAACTAAAAATGGGCAGATTGGCAGATTTGAATTTAACCGTTTATTACAAAAATCACTTCTGTTCTCGGCCCATTGAAAAAAGGTATTGCGCTTGAGCGTCAGCTCCGTGAGTACATCATTAAATATGGGACAGTTCCGAATTTCTTACAGTTTAGTTAAAATAACTGAGTAGTTCAGTAAGAAACTGTGTAAAACCACGAAACAAAACTCACTTGATATCTCGCAATACAACAGCGGTACTTACCATGTTCATTTTTTCACGTTTTGTTTTGCATCGCCAAACTGGTTGGTATATACGCGAACGGAGAATGGCCATCAGTTTCGGTTCCAGGTCGGCCAACCAGTAGACTTGCTGTGATATGAGACGCTGAACAGCGCTGCGTCTGACGTGTTCGATATCACCAACTGCCAGACCAATCTGTGTTTGAAACAATCTCAGTTTATCTGTTACTTATTTACAACTGACAAAATGTCGAATTAAAACTAAGGAAACTGATATATTGATCAATAGGCAGTGCTTGCTGTTTGCTCAATACTAGACAAGTGTGAACGTCAAAGGTTACTGATGGCATTAATGTTTTCATTCACAAATTGGCGTCCCTCATAACTTGGTACCACATGGAATCTAAGGAACAGGATCTCGTCGATTAACTAAACCAGCATATTAGATGGACTGAAGGATACCATTACAGTAGATCACTGAGTTGCAAAAGTATCACTGTCATTGCTTTTATTTGCCAACGCAGTTGACTTAGCCTAAGGGAAGGTGATCAGTTAGAGTCGGGTATGGAGTATCCAGTGCCGTTCCACGTAGCATTTTGTCTCGGCCATTAACACATATGGGATTGCAATGAACATTTTTGGATTACAGTCTCCTGTGTTCAAAAGCGACAACGAATCAAATTTTATTAAATAAAAACTCACGTCGATTTATCCAAAGTTGCATTTTATTGATGCTATCTTAATTTCACGGTCCTCTGTGTGTGCTAATTAATCAAAATAGGAACAGAATCCAAAGAACTAGATTTGCCTAAACTTGAAATCTCTGTCAACGAAAAATACATTCCTGTTTATTGTTACCCAAGTGAAAAACCACAGAATTAGATGTGGCCGAACTCATTCGACGGATAACTGAGTTATCCACTTGGATTAATCATTTTCATTCCAAAGCAAATCTGTCGTTCTTCAAATCTAATTTTTCTTCTGCGACAGTGTCTGTTATGGATTTATTCACTTGCAAAGTCCTTGAAACTCAAGTCAGCAATTTAGAAGCGCCATCAGAATGTCACAAACAGATTGCTAATATGCTAATCCCGGGGGTCTATTCAAGAAATGGAAAGTTCATCAGGAAATACCGAAATTTTGCTAGGTTAAATTGTATAAAGGAACGTCGTTCTGAACGAATTTTTAACTGGTATACTAAGATCTGAAGCAGTTAGATTAAATGTTATGCTGAGACGTACTCAGTAATGTGAGACTAAGTTCGAACAGACAAAATTTGTTTGATGCACCAGCAAATAAGAATTATTTTGTTTATACTGTGGGTCTGTCTAGTAATTACTTGAGAATAACTGTTTCCCCACTTAATCCTATTCACTCGGGTGAACTTTTCTTCCGTCACACAAGAATTATCGCATGTCAGTTTGCTGAATCACGGCACAAAAAGAGAAGGGAAGGTGATGTGGCAACTTTTGTAAAATAGTTGCAACTATATAGCAAAATAACTATATGTATTGCATATATACAGATATATACAGTGAAATTTCCAGGTGATTTCTGGGTATGAGCAGAACCCAAGAGATATTGAAGAATGTCGTTGATGAACAATACTCTTCAAAAATGTCACACAAAACTACTATCATGACGTTATGTGTAATGTCTTATAGGGTATCGGTAACCAGTGCACGGTAAATTTGCATCCCGTAAGTTTAGGACTTTGTTCGAAAAAGTAGCACTCGCCAAGCAATTAAGGGTTACGTAATTTGAAAACTTTTCACCAACGAATGCTGAATTCCATCTCACACTTAACAAAACTCATTGCTGCAAATAGATCTAGGGAGTGAATTTTTGATTTGTTGACTAGTCAACAGGGCCACGGAAAAGTGGTAAACACCTTGCAGGGAAATCCAAGTATTTACCGAGTAAGCTCCATTTTCTTCTGAATCACCGTGCAGTTATTGAACTTATTATTTGGACATCAATTACTGCAAGTATTTAAGACCCCAAACTTTAGTTCATCGGTGCTAGATATTTTATTAAAGGAATGCTGGAAGAAGTTTCTGGGTAGCGTAACACCGAAAAATGATGTTGGGAATCATGAAGCATCAAATGACTTACGAGCAAGTTCATCAAAATGATGGGAACCAAAAATACAAATGCGACGTAGAAAAACAGGGTAATGGCTGGAAAGTGAACCGACACGGGACTTTGGCCTATTAAGGGTTCCACTACGGTGGCCGTGTGTTCATACTCGCCCAGCATCATCATCAGTGTTTTGAAAAGCGACAATCCCAGGTACTGGAAAGGTTGAAGTTCCATTGCGATTTCGTTTTCCGCATCACTAGATTGGTTCATTGAGGCTATAAAATGCCCCTGAGAATTGAAACACTCCACTGATGCTTCACGTTTTTCTTCAGGCAAAGCTAAATAGTCCTTTAAAATTAAAAGAAGCACGGTAGAGGAGATCTTGGTGTTTTATTGCAAAGACTATTGCTGAAAATTCTTCAACCAACGAAAGAAACGTTGGGTAGTAACTTCGGTGACGATGGAAATTGGAATAACTTTTCAATCCAAATAAGAAAAACTAAGATTTAAAGGTATCATAAAGGATTTGCACAAACACAAAATAAGCATCGCTCCTCGGTGATCCATAAAGTATTTTAACGTGGGATTTAATCTAAGACTATTCCTATCGATTGATTACCCCCAACTGACAAACATGAAATCCAAGAATCGATTTGAGTTGTACTGTTCAGACCCTTCTAAAAATGCGCAATACCGAAGAATTTGGAAATTAGAGTGACCTTCATGATTTTCTTCCGGCAGTAAGTACCATACTCACAATCACTGAAAATAGTCAAGGGTCAAAACATTTCGGTAGTATGAGGTTAAGCTTCAAGAAATTAACTTTTATTTCACTTGTAGTTAGATATGAAAAAATAACTATATATTTGCTATTATCCAAAAGTCAGCAGTAGAGTATTGTGTGAGATGAACAACTGGCCCACGTTTCGGCTGCATTATGTAGTCCTTCTCAAGGCAGCTTCTTCAGCTGAATGATCCTGGACAGTAGATTTGTTAACTGGTATGACAAGGTTGCTTGTAAGCTAGGCGTCCGGACGAACTGAGTAGGCTGCTGACCTCAGTTGGCCCCGGCAACGAAACCAGGGACCCGGTCTCCTAGTCCCCTACAGCTCTGCTTGAAAACGGATACCTACCCACCTACTTATATACATAGACGCGCGAGTACACATTCATACATACTCAACTGCATGTGAACCGGAACCCCCTCTCACACACCCACACAGACACAAATACCAGCAACCTTGTGATGCCAGTTAATACAGATACTGCCCAGGACCTTTCGTTTGAAGAACCTACCTTGAAAAAAGCTAAACAAAGTTGCCGAAAAGTGGGCCACTTACACATGCGACCGATAAAACTATATCACTGACTTTCGCGCAACTGCATAGATAAATTTATCACATGGCACCTCGACTTCTCGATGCAGTCCGAACCTCTTTCGGTCTAGATTTGCTAATGAACAAATTAATTTGTGCTGGATTGCACGAAATGCTTATCAAATAACGAAGTTGGATATACTTATGGAAACAGTCGTGGTCATATGACCTGTGAAACAGAGTTACCCAAGCAACTGATTCTCAGATATTTTAACTTTAACTGGAGCTAGTGTTATTTTGTTCCAGTTTGCCGGGGCGTTTGAGATATCTTGTTTTTCCGGAGCAAACAAATTTAAAGATAAATTTACCAATGTTTGCAAACCAAAAGAACAAATACTCATTTATTTGGTCAGAGATTGTGACCACTGAATGTTAGTGAAGATGATCGTAGAGTTATCGTGAATCAATGAAAGAAAAAATCGTTAATGTTAGCTTTTTTTAGCTTCATCCGGCTGTTTATTTATAAATTTGCAATGCACCTTTCCAGTTCTGACTTTCCTTAAAGATCCTCGTGCGAAAACAAAACACACAATGGGTATTTTGCATAATGTCTAACTCCAGCTAAAATGTGTTCAAAAAGATAGAGTACTAAGTCAGCAGTCGTCTTAACTCTTGTGAAAATGGATACATTAGCGCTCACATCAGTACACTGGTTGTTTGTAAGAAGCAAAAGGACCAGAACAACTCACCTGGTACTTGGGCATCCGAAACAAAACGTGAAACGACAAGGCAAAGCCAACAAATACCACCGAGAACACTATGATACATTTTCCTACTGTTGCAAACACATGCAAAAACATGACCACGAAGATCCCGACATGACCAAACCTGAAAAAAATGAAACGCGTATAAGTACAAGTATCTGTTTCATGCTTGTTATGATTTCAAACCGGTTACGGATTTTCAGTCAACTGTGCTTGTTATTGCCTGACGGGGACAACAGCGAACCAATATTTGTTCTCGTCCTTGTGTTTCGTAAATTGCAAATGTTGTTTAATGCAGCGATGCTTGCGGATAGAAAATACCATCAGATCTCCAGGAAAAATGGTGGACAAGAATCTTGACCTAACAATGAGACACGTTTTCAGTTTCAATCATAAACTTTAGGAAACACATCTACCAATTCTGTTTGCAAAACCACCTAATGTATGAAATGTACGGTAAGGTCGAGGAGCTTCACCACCACAAAAAAGTTGCATCATGTTTCCGGATTATATTGAACATAGGCGAACTTTGTTTATTTCATATTTACAAATCTATAAATGTATTGTCTTTAAACTTGATTTGGACGATCTGTGAGACCTGACAGTCATTTGATATGAACGTGTTAATGCACTGGACAAACTGGCTGACTAGTTTGAGAAAAATAACGCGAATCTGGTCCATAGTGACCATTTGTTTTACAAACCTGCAGTCATATCTTAGTGGTTTCGTTTCTGATCCGATTTTACTTGTCCATTTTAGAAGTTGGGAATTTTTTTACTCTCTGCGCGCACCAACAGCCTACACAAGGAAAGCCTTTCGAAACCATCCAGTCGTTGAACTGAATATCAGTTTACCTGCACGTCTTAACCACGGATCTGCGTTGTCCAAAATCTTATTCTATGAAAGTAAACCCACCTTTATTTACCTTTCCTACCTGTAGTCTTTCCACTTTTATTATTGATGAGATAAAGTATATTACTTTTAAGATGGGGGGACAAAATAACCGAAAGCATCCAAGTGAGATAGCGTCCTAGCAACGGAAGATAGCAGAAACCAAATCAGCAGTTCACAGTGTGATTCGGTGGGCGTCATCATTTACCATGCTTCTTGTTTGGTTTCCTATGAATATACATTTCCCAAAATATTTGGGAGTAGTGTGTAGGACTGTTGATGACCTGACTTGTTGGAAGTCATTCGATTGGCGTTAGGCCGACAGCTACGGTGGCTCCCTTCAAAGTTGTCGGGAACGGCTGGCTGTCATTGGGACGGCAGCTGAAAAAAAGTTACCTCAGCAATTTAGATCAATTCAAAGGGGCTGACTGGGGCATTGGTAACACTGGCCTTCCATGCACCATTTTAAGTCCCGTGTACGATAATGGATATGCACCACTGATGAGCTCCAGTGAGAGCCGGAATCTGGTTGGCTGCTTTCAGAGTGTAGGATTTACCGCATGACCTAAGATTTGTACACCGATAGTAAAGCTTGGAGGAAAATTTGTCAAACGGACAAACGTATAATCAACCTACCGAAGCTTTTAGCCTGGACAAATAAAGACTAATGGGCACCAAATTCGGTTAAAAAATAATTTGGGCAGTTGATACTTAAGTTCAAACGGTATTACCAAAAGGAAACCTGTCATCTGTTAACGACTACATCGCCCTAATCAGTATGAAAACTCCACCACGGCAGCTTCTTCCGCTTACCTCATCATTTGTAGTAGGAAATTGAACCAGGCCATGAACATAACCACGACTCCCAAGCCACAATGATGGTGGTCCATGTGGCCGGCAGTGACCATAGCAGCATAACTCATAGCTAGGGCACTCAGAAGAAACTCCAGATAGTTGTTCCAGTCTTTAAAATATTCCAGACGCTAGTGTAAGTACAGAGAGCAAAAAAAAGTAATACAGTCAAATCGCATGATGACCAAAAGAATACGGGAAAAGGAATTTAGGGCTTTACTTTTCTCGTGCTTTACTTAAACGACGAAGTAATATATTTTCTCCACCTTTATTTACGAACCAAATCCATCACTAGTCGTACGGGCTTACAAAATTTCACATAATATACTGGACAAACCTGTGAAACGAGTTGCCAGATTTTAACTGCTAGGTCCAACGCTGTCATCACTACCACTCCGGCTGCAATCAAAGTGTAAATGTACATTTGCGTTGGGGTGTTGTAGAACTAATAAAAAGAAAGGAGAGATTTTGTGATAGCATAATAAAATGTCAACAAACAGTAAGGTTTATAGCATGTAGTGGTAGCAATGAAGTTGTCATCAAGCAAATCATCGTAAAATTGAAATGGTCGAAACACTGAACAGTCTGACTCCGTATTACTATTGCTTTACTAGTTTATTTTGCATTGGGGAGTGACGATACGACTTGCAAAATGCGCTAACGTCATTCGATGCTGCTCATCCAGTCGACTGTTTCTCCATTTTAACGAAAGAGGAAGATAGTCTTCTACATTTTGACGCCGACCGTTTGAAATTTTAAATGGTTGGATGTAAGGGAGATTAAAAGAAGCCGAAAAGAGACGAAATAGTAAAAGAAATTCTACTGTTTCAACCTTATGAATCAAGAAGGAAAGTGAGTCAGATGTCCAGAGCTGTCCGCCTACTCCATGGTAACTTCAAAAGTGAATTCAAAGAGAGTCGATGAGCCTTGTTCAACAACGATTATTCAGAGAAAGCCACTACAATATGAGAAACCGAACTAATCATACTAAGGTAACACAAATGAAAAGTAGTCCACTCAACAAACTGACACGCAAAAGGAAAGCTGCAATTAGAGCAACCAATCAGTTATTGACTGCCACATACCTAGCCATATTTGTTGCTTATTGATGATTTTGAACAGGTGTATTTTTGTTGCCCATTAATTCTGATCGGAAACAAAGGCACAAAAACCATAAACAAGGCAAAACACCTTGACGTAATTATGGGGAAAGAGTTGTTGTGCCAAATTCCCTTTCGCCCAAAATTCACTTCACAAATGACCCTATAAAAGTTTGCATCCTAAACTTAGGGCGTCGAATCTAAGGCAATTTAGGACTCTATGTAGTGCCAAGGCAACAACTGCACAATTTTTGGTTTGAGCGTTGTTCATAACAGATGCTAGTCCAGGAGTTCCATGGATAAGGAAAATGACGTCAGTGTCATAAAGGATGCTGAGATGCTTCATTTTACTCCGTTCTTCCTAGTTGCGAATGGCTCGTCAACTGGTTGGTCATACATATGAATGACTGTGCGATAAACTGTCTCATGATTGAGCAACTGGCTGGACGAGTGTTGCGTTTTAACTTTTTCCCATAAAAATGTGATTGCAATAGTTTGAGAATAAAATAACCTAAAAAAATATTCCGCACATTTAGCTTTCGCAGAAAAATATTGGCACAATTTTGCCTGCAATACGATTATTGCGTCCTCGACCGCTATACTTGTTGCAATATTTTCGAACGGAAAGACGGGCTCACCAGATCAGCACATGGCTTGAGACGGTCATAGGTTTCAACGTGGCGGATAGGACTATGACCAAGGACCAAGGCGGTGATTGCAGCCAAGAGAATGGCATAGTAAACCGAAGCGCAAAGTTGAATCCACCTGCCGTAGATACTCCTGTTCACGAAAAACGCATGCAATTTCGTTAACCGGGTTGAAAATACTGTTGCATAAATTATGCACGAAATACATTCATAATACAACGTTATTTTTAGACGAGTATGGCACAGTATCGTTGTGGCAGATATCACAATTAAACTGTTGTAGACATAACGACTACTTTGACCAATCCAATATCACCTCGAATGATTAACTTATAGAATATTCACATTTCTATCATTCCTTGATGAATCCCACAATCTTGCCTTAGTGACTGGTAGAAGAGCAAACCGCCTGTGCCATTTACCACCTAATTTTGCGATGACATCAAAACTATTCCCATGTGTGATGACAGTATTCCAAAATTGGGTGGGGACTTATCTGGCTTTCACAGGAAAAGCAACTCATGTATCTGCTCGCAGACTGCACACTAATCCACAGATATTCAGTACTTTTTCTAGAACGTATACGTAATCGTGTCGAATTTTGACAAGCCAGCGTTCGCGCGCAAAAGAAAGCGATCTGAATAAGCTATTCGGATAGCATTTGTAACTAGTTTTCACATTTTTCCAATTAATTTTCACGTGATTCAGAAACAACTTGATGAATAGAATGGCCATGAAGGAGCTTGCAAAGACTTCCGTTAGTATTCTCATAGTTCGCGCTACTCTGATATGCTCACTCGTCGCTTCAACAAACGCTTGCTGCCGGATAATTTCATTAATGGATTTCATCCTAGGTGAAACCAGTGTACCCAAGCAAAACAGTTCAGTGTTCAAGAACGGTGGAATTCGGAACTCACCATTTACGCTCCAAATAAGCGGAACAAAGCGGGTGGATCAGCAATTCCTTTCGTTGAAGCTCGACCATCAGCTAGAACGAGAACAACATGGATTGATATTGTACAATGCGAATACCTGAGAACTACCAGTCCAGCAAAAAGGAACGTGGTTAAGAACAAATATGAGTTCCATTCTAGTGTTATTTTGAACTGCGCAAATACCAGCCTAATTCAAACAAATAGTTGATTTGGCAATGTTGTAGGCGACAATGGGTTTTGTAAACGGTAGAAAAAAATGTTAACTTATTGTTGACTGACTTTTATACGCCTCATAGGATCCTTTGGTGGAGGTTCGCTGGGACGAGATGGTCTTTGTAGAACAGTGAAATCAAAGATCAGCTGAAAAAGAGTGAAATGGATCATCCAGGAAAGTAAAGTGAGGGAAGTTACGTAGGTTCTGCAGTCTAAAAATGCACTTCGCCCGATTGTAGATACTAGTACATCTCCAATTCTTGAAACACCCAGCGAACCAAACGGAGCTCTGAATTCTATATCTTAGTGACACGAAAATAAATATGATGGTCGTTCGGTCACCTGAACTTAATGCATAATGATTCCGCAAGTGGTTTGTTTTCCTAACATAATGCAACATCAATAGCCATTTAAAGATATGAACTGACCGCTTAGGTGTAAAACAAATAAATTAGGAAATGCAACTGTGATCACTTGATTGGCAAGTTGTTATGACCAAATTAAGTCATGTGAGATTGAACTGAATTCGGCCAACTGAGTGGGGTTGTAAGATGCTGTTCGCCAAAGCTGCAAGAGCGGCATGAAACACATCTGCATTCACAGAGTGATGTGTACTTTTGCGTAACATTCCTTAATCAGGGTTACAATATGGTCACGTTGTGATTCATGAAATCAACATCCTTCATGTCCATATTATCATAGATATTTACAAATAAGCATTTGACTACTGTCATAAGTTTCAGTAATTACTACTCGTGTGTTGAGCCTGTTCACGAATAAAATTGTGCTCCGCAGGGACTTGACTAACTCAGGAAAAATAAACTCAAGTCACTAATGAAAGCCAACAAGAAAACGCACTATTCTAAGACTTCTTCGAGCAGTATTTCAGATTTGTTAAACCCTAGTCCTGTTCGACGATCCGATTCGGCCAAATAACCAGATTTAGCAATGAGTCACATTCAATGAAAGATTGTACGTATTCGAAAATTTTGTGAAAATAAGTCTTATTCGGGTTATATTTTAGAACTCACTAGTTGAAGCAAATCGATTTCTGGAAGGCGATCATCATTTGGTATCATCGCTCGACAGGCCCTGTTCATGTTCTAAATGTCCAGTAACCTTTATTTCTCTACTAGAGAAGATTTTCACTTAATTCAACGTGGACCTGATACTGTTGGTCGCGTTTCTTCTACCACTACCAACCTAGATGTCTATTCACCGAAATTTATGGGATTCAGCCAATAATATAGTTTTGCACCGTCTATTGAGTTAATTGCCGTTTATTCGCGAACTACATATACCAACAATGCTGTTATTAACAGTATATCATTCACAATAAAAACCAACAAGTGGCGCATCGATTCTTCGGTACCCTCTTTAGGTCGTTCGTTCCCGATATTTACTAACTGTTCTTTGGTCTATTTTCTTGATGTTTGTAGCTGTCTATTCCTTACAAACATTCGCTTGCGCGTCATTATTTACTGTAGATCTACCATGCCTTATGCACTAGCCTTCCAGGGAATGGAGAGAGGAATTACTAGTAGACGTCAAGTTGTTGTTCATCGAGCTGAGGCGGACGAAGTAGATAAGTCTTCGCATTTGCACCCCTTCTAAGTGTTAGTATATCGGATAAACTGCCCCAGTCTATACTGAAGGCCCGATTGGCACCTAACATTTTGAGACATTTGTAGAGTCAGTGTGACCTCCGTTCATCGATCCAAATTCCATTTCAGAAGGCAGCAGTGAGACTGACCCTGCTGTACGGCCACTATGGAAAGAAGACGTGCAGAAACAGTCGGTGCCTGAACAGCGGTTTCTTCGTGGCAGTGATCGAGTGCAGAGACATAAATTTAAAGACAGCGCTGAAGTTAGGCGCACTGGGTTGCAGAACAAAATTAGTTCAGCAAGCCTTCAATTTGAGTAGATTATGAGAGGTGACATTTGTTCTGTGCGTGCTCGCAGATCGTTGCCCTAGGCACGCACTTCCCTCCGAGACTGATTCCACGGTAAATCCATAAATTGTCCAGGTCAAACCAGTTTAGATTTCCGGGTGAGGGCCCATGTGGCCCCCTTCCAGGCAAGGGCTAGTATCTTTAGGTAAAGCGATCCAATGCTTTAATCAGTGGCATTTTTCATTCGAACTATTCTTTATCTCTAAAGCTCCAAAAGTTCCTCTGTCGTGCGATCTTTTAATTATTTTTATCATTGTTCAAAGTTGCGAGGTAGCAATATAAGCTACAACAAGCTCTTACAACGCTTATGACTACATAATTTGAAGCGAAATAAACCAATCCCGGTTATTTTCTATGGTCTTCTGAGGTCGTCTCTGATAATTTAACAATCATTGAAAGTAGCGTTTTGGCATCTCTTCCATTCATTAGTTAAGAAGATTATCTTATTTCAGAAAATGCTGCAACCACTAGAAGACAGCCAGAATAGAAACTGGCGGACAGAAGCAAAAGCTAAACTCATGGCTTCCATTTTCAACAGTTACGATGTTAACCGTTTGGCTACTAGCGATCAGCAAGAAATTGATTTCCTCAGTGGTGATTCCGGTTACCAAAGTTCAGGATAGGAATAGTCCCAAAAATGGCAGATTTAGGGGCAAAACTCAACTGGCTGACCTAACATGTGGTTCACTACACAAGCAGAGAGGATATATCATGATCAGAAGGTAAAAATGTTTCATTTCTGGCGACTCACTTCATGCTCATCCGTGTGTGCCGAACCAACTTCTTGTATGGATCGATCAAGTACCAGCTATGAAAAGGAAAACCGGATGAAAAGAGAGAATTTTAACAGTCATTCTTCCAGTTTCTTTTCGGAATATGAAAAACGGCCGCATTTTAAACAGTATAGTTAAATCAAACGAGACGGTTTGACAGTGACTTAGGAATGCGGAATACGCAATAATGCGGCAGAGAAAGCAAAAGTACTCGGAAAAACCGACTGGTTTTATTTGCACTTACTAAACACATTGAAGGCATATCACGAATACAACCATCCACGGGACACTGTGGTGTGCTGTCCAGCATTTGGTAAAGTTCACCCCATCTGAAAAATAAGTGACCAGAATTATTTGTCGCAAATATTGGCAAATCCCTTGTGTAACGACCGAATAACAATCAAACAGCCACTAGTACATTTATCAAATCTGCCATAACAATTTTCATAAGCAAAGTTGTCCGTGAATTTTATTCGTGAAATATTGGTTGATTCGTAGCAAAAGTAATCAGGGGCAGTCATATGAGGTGACTGTATTGGTTGTCACATGCACAAGTAATTTGATTCTTGAGCAAAATATCCGAAGACTTGTTGGCAGGATGTCATAGTGATAAAAATCCTAGGGTTGTCTCCATGGATTCGAATCCCACCAGAGTAGAAGATACTCAAAGTTCAGATCGGCTCCACATTAGCCAAATCTGTAAACAAGTTTTTGGTTTTATCTGGGCCGCAGTCTGCAGAAGCATGTGCGGAAAAGACAAAACCCTGCCTCGTTCAGAACTGCACGTGTTTTTTCCACTATCGACTGTGATCTCGTCAAGAAACGCAGCTTCAGCCCTCCCAAAAAAGCCATGTTTATGCCAAGAAGGCCAGAGTTAGCAGCCTAAGTGCCTCTAGATAAGCGCTAATAAAAACTTACAGGAGGATTGGATAGTGCAAGTGAGGCCTCTAACAATTCCGTTACGGTAAACGGTACGAAAGCGCTGTACTTATTCGAGGCCATCAGTCCGCATTTGTTGGATCTCTCACAAAAGAGAAACGTTGGTCAAATCCATTTTGAAGAACTGAAGTGCGAGTAACAGTGAAAAACATGGATATCTACTCGATATTACATGATATGAAAATGGTTAAAAATGACGCTGTTCACTGTACGCTAGGATCTGCAAACATTGAAACTGTGTATCATTCTGGGATGGAACCAGGAGTGCAATGAATAAGTGAAACGCGGTAAAAATCTCGCCTACCTTGGATGAGTAACAATCACTCGCATGACTTCATAATTTCGTCTTTGCAACGCGTACGTCACAAAGTACATTCCGTCTTTGTCCATGGTCACCAGGGCCTTGGCAGTCAACAGATGTTCCAAAACCTCAGCTTTGTTCTCCTTGGCAGCATAGTGCAAAGCGGTCATCTTTATCGCAAATAAAATGTGATAAATCATTTGCCCATCGAACAATCTTGCAATTAATCTTATAGATGTTCAGCTATGATTGTCTGAATTCAATATGAAGTAGCAAACAATCCGTCTACCATCAGTTACTATAGCTATGTGGATGTTTGTAAGTAAATTTTAAAAATTGTTTCAGTAATTGATTAGAAACTTGATTGAAGTTGCCTGAGAAAAAAACTGCAGCTATTCTCCTTCACAAGCAAAGCTGCTGATAATGGGTCACTTGTAAAAGAGAATGGTCATTGTGTACTTTATCGATCTCTGATCTTTCTGAAATTGCATCGAGATCTCTGAAATAATTCCGGCTGCGGAAGTGCATCGGCCGTGGTAATATGCTAACTGATATGCTCTAGGTCTACAGCTTTTATGCATAGTCATAAAATAACTGTCAGATTTAAAGGGGAAAATGTTTTTGTTGTGGATCAGCCAGGACCGGACAAATCAAGCGAAACAAGCTGCTAAACAGCAGATGGCTACCAAAAAGAAATTCATCGTATTTGCACTTAGTAAGTAGTAAGATTTGATCACAAACTTGCTTTTTTTCATTTTGACTGGTACAATCTATCAGCTCATCAACAAATGATTAGAGGGAATCAAAGCTGATTAAAAGATACACTCGTTTCTCACTGATGCTTGCAAGAATGCTTTATTTTTCTTCGTTAGGTAATTTAAATTGCGACTTACTGGTTTAAAAAATCTTTTTTCTCGTTTGACAAAATCCTATCAATTCAAACTTTTACTCGTTCAATAAGCGAGGTTTTATGTAAAGTGTTGGACTTCCAATAAAAAATTGTGCTATTGCAAAATTCAGGGCTAAATTTTGGCTAAATCTTGGAACTCTTTAATATTTCGGCCTTAGCGAGCATGGTTTTATCATTGTTCACTATAGCGTCCCAAAGCAGCGTGTGTGAAAAATGTTCCACTAATCGTTTGATAATCACGCTGTCTTCGTTTATGAGCTGCAGGATACCCAAAATTTGGCCTTGCCACTTAACCCATTCATGTTGAAAACAAATCCACCCAGCCGGTCCAGCAAGGCAGACCTAACTCAAAGTCGCTATCCTGAAAAACCGTTAAATTCAACATCTTCATACATTCCCCAAATAACTTAGCAAGTTAGCATTCTTCTTTTCAGCGAAAATCAGCACAGTCAAGTGTGTACTGACGGGCTTGTCAGGGGAACATCATAGGGACAAATCCGAAGATGTACGGCCTTCTGTCTGGACTTTGGCCATCACCGGTCATCTTTTCACATGAACTCTGTTCCTGTAACGAGTTGGAATATATTACACAGGCATAAATACTCATTTCATTGAACAAAAGCAACAGGGTACAAGAAAAGTTGTTTAACGCTTTCAAATAAATATATTTTTAATCCTTGCAACAAACCTACACCATGGAAGTTGCTCTGGTTTAGAAGAGATGGGTTTGTCTGGAGTAAAAGACGGCATGTACTAATGCATCCACCAATTGCGGCATAGTGTAAAGGCGTGTTCCCAAGGTGACACCTAAAAAGCAATAAAAAATCAGAAAGTTTTTTTGGAATAGCAGTTAAGGGGCACGTTTTTCAACGAATAATCACAGTGTCCTTTTCGTTCTACCGTTTTCCTTTTTTCATTCTACTAATTGAGCATGGCGCTCTCCATATTTCCAATATAACTGCTTCCATCAACAACAACTACCGTCATCACGAAAACAAATACAACGACAAGTACGCTAACAACAATAACTCCCCTCTATCGACAGCTGAAGACAATAGCATAGTAACACTAGTTAATTATCTTTTATAACAGTACCCTTTACCGTAAGCTATTCCCTTAAGGTGATCGAAGAAAGATTTTCTCCTAAAGACAGTTTGGGAATTTGGCAACTACAGAACAGCATTTTTGTAATATGTCACCGAACAAGGGATTATTCGATTTCCCAACGAAATTAACTTATTTTTCTTCAATCTTTTTTCATTTAAACCCTTGGCCTTAATTTATGTTCAATATTCTCAAAAAGTGAATTCCAGTGGGATTGCGCGTACTAGTAGAGCAGATTATTTTATCTGTTGCTAATTTGTCTTTTAAAAACGACAATTCTTTTCGAGAATCACGAGGTGAGGTTCAATAAAAATTTAGAAATTGTCAAAAAATCCGATTAATTACCATAGAAAACTTGCATTCGACCGACCATTGCAGACTGTTATCCTTGCGGTTTTTGTTGTGCGATCCCACAGTACAATGAAAGATTGATGATGAAGCATGAACTGTTTCTTTCACTAACAAATATTTTGGCTTTTTGTCACGTCTCAACTCTTGATCAGACAGACCTTTCGCTGTCACTCACTTCCTGTAGCTGGAAAAACGTTAGAAAATGGCTTCCCCGAGTTAACAACGGTCTTCGATACCCTTCTATCAGTTCACCGAAATGCTCAAGTTCAAGCAAACAGACCAATACTTCCGTTTGCATTTGAGCTCTCAGAGAATGTTTAAATGTGTGCAAACCAGCTGCCATTCGTCACGACGGGTAAAAGTATGCAGTGAATATCATCCAATATCTCAGGAAACGCAAATAAGACACTTAAATTAATTTTTGCAAACCAAGACAGTAACAAAACAGAGATTGCGCATGGACGGGCACGACTAAAATTATCTCTAGCGTCACCTAGCATTTTGACAAACTATTCTACACCTCTCTCTTCTTTCAATACAGTAGTCATTGAATTCTGTTTACTCGGCTAAGGCTAGGATAAGAAGTTTGTTCGCTACATTCATTTCCATTCCTTTTGTTTAATGAAGATATCCAGTTAGATGGACCAGTTATCTAAATCACCCATAGTGAGCGATTTCGGTCGTCTTAACCGCACTTACTTCCGAAATACACAACCTTTGTCCAGGAATAGCCTGACCAATTCAACATGGCCCTTTTCAACAGCCACATGAAGAGGCAGACGTCCGAAGGCGTCCGGAGAATTCATAGCACGCATCCCATGAGGGGTTTCTAAAAGTTGTTCACAAGTATGCAGACGACCGTAGTGGGCTGCAGTGTGTAGTGGTGTGTCCCGTTCATTATTGCGCTCCAACGCGGAAGCTCCGCGTAAAACGAAAGCCGACGTCGCTCCCAAATTACCCATTCGTGTTGACCAATGAAGTGGTGTGGATCCATAGTTATCCTTCTCGTTAACCAGACGTTTGAACAAGTCTTCCTAGAATGAAAAATAAAAATATCAAGATCAGTAAGAGTGGAAGAACTGCATTATGTGGATGTGGCTGGCTCGACCTCAGCGAGACAGTTTTCACTCAGCTAGATTTCAGCTACTGATTTTCTTAAGGAAACGTTGGATAACACTGACTGTTTGCATGAATTTCAAACGAATAATAAAATAGTAACCGTAAAATGAAATCGGTCACCGCAATTTTTAAGTCACTTGTTATAAGAACAAGTTTTGTTATTATTAATAATGCATGTAGCATACATTGTAAAAAAACCTTTCCTTCAAGACTGATGTAATGTTCAGCTGGATGAAACTGAGGCATGGATTTAGAGCAAATGATTTTGGTTTCATTGACTAATAGAAACCCAAAATGTTAACCCTCTAATGCCCCTCGTTGCTGATAACACGCAACGCTGTCATAATTCATTACACGAGCAAAAACAAATGAATAACAGGAAACGCCTCTTGCGAGTAAATTCCGACAGTGGTACATCTGTTGAATTCCATGTTTCCATAGTTATCGTGACATCAATTAAGACTGAATCTCCATCGAGTAACTAGATGTGAGAACTCAGTTTCCGATTCTAAAAACACAAATGTTTCACTGAGAACCATTGCGGGTGATTGGCTTGTAATCAGAAAGAAAAGAAACGAACGTAAATCGATAACATATGAAAGATCATTTAGGCAGAAAATAATTCTTTTCCACCAGCTAAATAACAAAGAATCGACGAGACTCCTTATTAATTTTCGGTCCATAATCAAAAATCAACATATCACTGAGACCTCCTGAAGCAGAAATACACGGGTGTTTCATCAAGATTTAGAATTATCAGCAATCTGCCTAAGTAAGGAGATCACGCGATGAACTCAACTGGCGACGTACATCGTTCACTTCAGGCAGAACCGTACGAATACCAGGACCACGGAACAGCATGAGTAAATGAACCAAATTCCTATTGCACAGATCGTGCGCGTTTGGATCGGCTCCAAGACGAAGCAGCTGGATGCAAGCCTGAAATGAGCCTTTCATTGCAGCCAGAAGAAGCGGTGTCCAGCCATTTCCATCTGTCACTTCAAGCGGAGAACCCTGTGTGTAATAGAAGCATTTTCAATTTGATTCGTGTAAGAGTGCAGGCAAAAGCACGAATAAATATGAGGGAAGGTGAATGTACAGTGAGTCATGGAAACGTTTTCCTCTAAACTGAAAACTTACAGAACCATACAGTTTCTCTCTTCCACTATTGTAATTTTGTTTCGTTTCGACAAAAGATAATCCACCAAATTGTTGCCAGATTTCTTAGGTTAATCAAACACTATTACAAAGACAAATCAGAGTAATACTGTTAGTAAGGTACATGTATATTTATTACCAAGGATAACATGGATAACATACTAGTAGTAAGAGGGGCTAGATGAATGTACGGTTTTAGCCACCATATTTTGTTTGTTATGTGCGACAGTGTGTCACAGAATAGTACGCATAACTTGAGGAAAAAATTCGAATCCGTCTGCGATGTGCAACAAGGAAAGAACGGTCCTGACCATTCTGCCACATTTACGTGGCAGTAGTCTTCTTCCATAAACATTTCTCTTTTAGTATACATTAACTAAAGAACGTACAAATTGAGAATGTTAATCGGATTTCTAGACGGTACACACTTGACCTATAGACTACACACAAACTTGTCTATATCTTAGTTCATCGTGGAACATAGCACGTTAACCTTAGCAAAAAAAGTTGTTTCTGTCGGTCTGTATCAAACAAAAAACTATTTTTGTATGAAAGCAGGGCCAATATGAGAGCCTTGAATGGAATGAAACTGACAAACGATGCCTCACAGTAGCAGTTTGATGAAAACTAGCACTGCAAACGCTGAAAGTCACACAGGCTTTCTGGATGGCAAAGAATGAAGCGCACGATAGCATACGTGATAAATCTATTCATCCTTATATACGTTACCGATCGCATGACATCCGAAACTGCACGCTGCTCTTACTGTTCCCACGGGACACTTACTTGTTCTATCAAATATTTGAGTAGCGCTTCATGGTTATACGCGGCGGCCAAGTGTAGCGGAGTGTACCCGTTTTTATTTGCTTTTCTGAGGACTGTGGATTTCAACTCCGGATTCGCATCCAACATCATCTGCACACATTCCAAGTCATCTTTAATGCAAGCATAGTGCACCGGTGTTGATCCGTCGTGCTGCTCGGCCATAATTCTAGCATGTCTCTCCAAACAGATCTGCAATGTAACAGAAACCAATCTAGTATACAAGTGATAAGTTGACTGGCGTGATTGTAGGAACAGGATAATATGATTTTAAATGGAGAAGAAAGCTACACAACAATGAGTAAACATATTGTTCCGTCTTATATATTTGTTTCTCTACCGGATATTTAATTCCTAGGGCTGTTCTCTAGTTGGATCTAATTGAAATCAGAGCCGAGGACGTTTGCTAGATAGGGCACGAAATCGTTAACGGAGAACACAGCAACATCCGTTTTTAATCAGGCAACAAGTATAGAACCAATCTCGTAAATGTGACTCATTTGTATCAGTCTCAAAATCGTTTCTTAGAGAGAAATAGCAGAGCACAAATGGGATATAAAACTACAATTTTTTATTCATGACACCCATTAGTTTTATTTTGATTATACATGCCAAAGCCCTGTAACTGTGTATAAAGATAATTTTTGAACGGATTTCTTGAGGCCAAGGAATGTGTCACACTAGTGTACAAACAAAACGACAAAATGACAAATCAACAGCCGCAGACTGGCAGTGCTATTTTGACAGATCCAGAGAAACGAAGTAAGGGGATGGGAAGGATCCTGTTAGTCTCAGTAATCAGTATCTTATACAGTCTAACCACTTTCCCCTTTTAGTTGCCCTGGACAGAATGTTTACTAATACACGACCTGGTTAAGTTTTGAGAGTAGGGAAAAAATTGTTCTTTAATGAACCAGTTTTTTATAAATTATATGGGCTAGTCAAATTCTAACCGACTATATAAAGTTGACTGATTTTCAAAAATGTTCAACCTGTCAGCATGAGAAAAAGTGCTTTCACCTACAATACATAACCGTGGTTTCTATGTCCCGTCGGGTTCGGGTGCTGACCTGCACGCGTGAGTCCCATCACGACTAGCGTTATGTTGAGCTGCCGTTTATTTGCAATACTAAAAAGTTATATTTACACTTTGGCTAAGTGGTTTGTTAGAGTCAGCATGCAGCTTTCAATTGGAATTCAGTAAATTGTTAAAAATTCTTTAAAAAACCAAGCCCAAACAAGAATTTCAAGTCTTGACAATATTTCATTTGGGATGGTTATAACAACGGGCATCTGTCCATATATTTTGAACTCGGCTCCGCCTTTATAAATATTATATGTGCATGCTCGATGGGCACCAAGTTGGTCAGTGGATATTTCTGTATGGTTGAATTAAGGTAGGCTTCTTCGGGTCAGCTGAACTCTACTGTTCGGGAATCGCAACAGAACTGGGAATCTTGAGTATGTTCAACAACGTGCTCATGTGTGCACAACCGCATTCTGGAAGTGGCAATAAAGTGCAAAACAGGTTTGTGTTACCGATAAAGAAAAGCAAAATAAGACTGAAGGGCCATCCAGTGTCTGGTAAGCACTTTTCAGACAATGTACATGCTATTGGATGTCTAATACCATTGCCTGTTTAGCTGCCTATTACGTGCCTTATGACTGCACAAATATGATACAGGTAGGATTTCAATAACTCAGACATTGCACGCCCACTTCACGAGTACCTAGACTCAGTTAGAAAGTTTTGATTGGTACGGCAATGGCAACGAGACCAACTTCACTTTGATCAACGAGTATTTGACCGATTTAAGACCGCAGACATCTTGGTCAACAAGCAACGTTTATTCACTTTGTTTCGCTTGATTCGCATTTGAAACGTTTACTTCCCAGCTGATACCCAATTTAAAATGTTTTCTGATATTCCCGGGTTCCATGAGACGACTTGATGTTTCTTCCGTCACATTTATTTGAGCGTATTTTTAAGTTTTCTCTCGACAAATGTTTCATAACTAAACTGTCAACACGGAAATTAACGACCACAATTTAGATGCATGTTCCATCAAGTAGTGTTGGTTGATCAGGTTCCAAGGCGGCAAATGCCAATGCCGATATTAGGAAGATATGTCGGGATAACAAAAAAATTATATGTTGGACAAAATTAGCCTGCCATTACTGTGGTTGGTTAAGTTTGTTTTTAGTCCACAACCCTTTACCATACTGAATACCTCCGAACTGCATCTTCCAAGCACAGATCCCAGGCCACCTATTCATCCCTACATAAGGGGAGCGTGATATTCCAGTTTCACCCTCATTAGGGTTCGTCAGTTGTGCTTATTTCCTGCCTTGACCAGGGTTATAAATCGGTTACAAATGGGTTCTGTGAACATCAGGTGCAAATTGGGCTGAATGGCTTCATTTATTCAACCCTGTGAATATGTTACTTGGTAGGAGGGGTTTGTTTAGATCTAACAGGACATTTGCTATGTCCCGTTTTCGAAGCTGTCGGAAGCTGCTGACTAACACTGAGGTGAACAAAGTTAAGTTTATAATGTGCCGTTTTAGTGCGGGCAAACGGACATTTAGAAGTCATCGGAACACTCGAATCAAGTGGTTTAAGAAGTTCCTCAAATGTGTGATTCTATACTGATGTTTGATACAGAAACCAGTATGACGGAATGCTGCTTTCGAAGTGTTTAGAAATGTGTAGTTCAACAGCCTTAGTAATACTTGCACACCAGTAGCAACCATTCATCTGTCTCCCCACAATCTGACAGTAGTTATGTGAAATTAGGACGAATCAAACTTCCGATTTGACGGAATCGTCAACTATAGATGCTCTTTTTGTTCTATAAACTGACAATAAAAATGAATGACTTGGTGACAACTTCCTGACACCTAGAAGCTGACCAGTGCAACCCAGTACGTAGTGGAAAGAAATTAGTGTTTTGATAATACTGTTTGTTTGGTCGGCCTGTTCTATCTCAAGTTAGCACGTTGTCCGACGAAGAACATCATTTCAGACATTACGACTGAAGGTCTACGCCTATGACAATGTGTGACAAAAATAAGTTAAAAAAAATCTTTGCCGTGTAATTTTAGACCATTAACATGCGTTTCATGGCTTTTATAAACTCGCTTTACTCATTTTGTCTTTCGCAAATGGTGCTAGTTGGACTAAGATCAGCACTTTTGCCAAAATCTTCCAAAGTGCTTCACCGAAGAAGGATGTTATGCAAGCTGTTAGCTTTTGGTAAAGTGATAACCCAAAATTCTTTCTGAATTCGCTCACTGAGAACACACATAATGCTGATACATGATGCAACTGAACGCAACACGAGACTCAACAAATCCAGTGTAATTAAGATTGTTTAATAACAGTTATTTCACCATGTCCGTGTTACATTTCGACGAGCTTGGATATTTCAATTTCATTTTTACTCAAAACCTTCAAGAACAAGTTCTTTTATGCAGGTAAAGAAAGGTACTAACTTCTTGGTTTCGTACTTTCATCCAGCCTTTCGCCTTATCTGTTCACTTGCAAGACAGCTTAAAAATTTATCGATAGCTGTCAGTCTGTGGTTTTGAATACTTTAGGCAAGCTGTTCCTTGATTTTCGAGCATAAGGTTATTCGCATATCTACTCACTTGTTGCGGTTATTCATCATGGTCTCTTGGAAAATGGTTTGTGCTTTTCGACAATACTTCCCTCGCATTGCCCACCCCCATTGTTATAACTGAAATTGAATAATTTACAACTCCCTAATCCCAATCTATCAGTACCTCCATTGGGGTAGTTACAGCTTGGAAATTCAGTTTGTCATCATAGACCCCTGATCGCCAGAAATCCCTTTGAGTCTGGCTAAACAACAGCTTTTGACAAGTCAACCAACAAAAATCAAATACTCGATATCATTACGTAAGTACAAGTAGTATGTTTGTAATTCTTCCGTATGATTCACCTTTACCATTTCGGCATTTCCAGAAGTCACGGCAGCATGCAAAGGAGTTTCACCCTCACAGTCTGTTAATTCGATCAGACATTCCTCTCCGGCGATATTTTGCTGACTAAAACGCCTCAGTGTCCGAGCAAGGTGTGAAAGTCGCTTTTCAGTTTTGGAACTCCGCCGTCTTCCGTCCACACCAAGCATCCGCGTTATGATTTCAGCACTGTTCCTACGTGACACAGATGGACTAGCTTCAGTACTGGGCCCAATATTTGGCGTATAGCTACTGGGTACATTCAGGGTACTAGTGATTGAACCCCGATGCAAATTTGCGCTGTGATACGTCTCCTCGTGCTCGAAAAGCCCTTGAAGACATTTGTGGCTAATATTTGCGATTGCCGTATGTATTGGATACGTTCGTTCCAAATCACGCAGGTAGATGTTCGCTCCATGCTGAAGCTGAAGAAAGTAAAATTATCAAATGTGTCTATGCTTTGTAATAAGAAGTTCTGTTATAATTTTTCAAGAATAGAAAGGAAGAAAACACTGATGAGCGGTATGCTTTCTAGTCTCACTTCTTTACCGTCCGAGGATGACGAAATATTATGGATTTTTCGATTTCAAATGCTGCTCAAATCTACATGGGACAAAATGCGCCGGAAGCTGAATTAATAAACATTAGTAGGAACTTTCAGGAAAAAACCTGTTTGCTTCAGTTAGTCGAGGTGAGTTTTCTTGCCACTTGTTTAATATAGTACGAAGGAAGTATTCGGACACAATTATCCTAATTCCCGAAAAGTGGTTGTAAGATAGATTTGTACTGAAACACCGGGAACTGGAGAATATTGAGCCTAAAATAGAAACTGGAGATTATTTCTATGGGATAGACAATAAAGATTACTTTACTTCTTGCTAAATACCTGATAAGAAAAATCAGCACCGAAATCTGAAAGTACGAAAGAAATTACCCAAGTAGTAGGGGAACTGGGTTCCGCTGATCGGATTCTTGAACTCGATAAAATTCCTTTGTTAGAAAATCGTAAAAACTGTTTCAATTCTCTTGTCATCCTTGTTGACCTGAATGTCTAGCACGGTGAGTGTACACCCAAGCCCTTATATGTTGAACTGTGTCAACTGGTAAACACCCGAAGGCTCGCAAGTTTTCTCTAGTAGGTTATTCGTAGGTCTCCTGGAAATTGATGGATGTAATGGGGAACATTTTTACATCGACCATAGAGAAGGACATATAATCGACATAAATATAACCCACCTAACAGCTTCGTGCAGGATTTCGTTCTTGTGCCTTGTGATTTAACGAAATTCATTGCATTTTTGGAGGAAACTTTTAGGCAGATTTATTGAAGACCAAAATGCGCAGTGACTTTCTTTAGAAAACATCCCAACGAGTATCACACAACAGGTAGTGTTGCCCAGGTGCAAAACACTAAACTTTGCATCTGGACGGATACCACGAAACACCACAGATTTTGTGCATCGAACGATGAAAATGCGAGCCATCTACTGAACTTCAAAGATCATTTGAGGTTACTTCCAGACAATGATAGCCCTGTTCACCGAGAACTTGACTTCACCTCCATGGTTGGAACCAATTGGTGAAGATTGAATCGATCACATAATTACTTGTACTTCTTTGTACTTTAACTACAAAATCATGGTATAGAAGACGGTACGTTAGACCACTTTCTGTTGCAAAACGTCAAGATCTGTGAACTGTGGATCCTAAGTTAAAAGCCGGCGGTGGCCAAATGGATAAGGACTTGGAGACTACTTACCAATATATCTAAACATTCAACACTGTCACGGATACAGCAATAGTGCAAGGGTGTAGCTCCACGTTCGCCTTCAGCGTTTACATCGACACCGTCAAGTTGTAGAATGAGCTAAACAAAAATGGTAAACAGTTTCGCGGTTATATCACAGACGTACAACTTGTTTTCCAAATACAGTTAGTTTTGTCACACAATTGATTCAACTGTTTGGCTGAAAGTAAAATTTTGACTTATCATAAATTAGAATGGTAGAACAGTGTGCCAGTAATCTTTTTCCAGTACTGTTTAAGATTGCAACAATCAGTCACACATTCGTTCAAGTGTTCTTAGGTATGGGTTAATCGAGATGATTTTATTTACAGACACTATGAAAATAATATTTGTTTATGTGTGCACTTGTATTTCACATTTCTCGGTAACTTAGGATTAAATTTATACTTGGTGTGCTGTACTAGCTTGCTAACGATCACCTCACGTGTAATACATTTCCCATTGTGCCATGTTATAAATGAATTTGGCTTGTACCAGAATTAACGAACGGTTGCCCTCATATGAGTGTTTTTGTTAAAAGCAAATTACTAAATCATCGAGAATGATAAGCCAGTTTAATAGTGAATATTTTGTAATAGTATTCTCGAGCAAACTCGTGTGCTTCATCTACAGACATAGATTATTAATGCAAACGAACTTCTGTAGACGCAGGAAGGTAAGATTATTGGTTATTATTTTAAGGCTTTAGAGATCATTTATTCCTAATATGCCATCGGACTTCAATACCGGACGACTAGATGAACGCCGATCAACGAGCCTTTGTTGTGTCGCAAAGCTTTAAGGTTGTCGTCGGCCCCTGAAAAGTCGTGCAAACAGTTAATTGCCGTGACCGGGGGGTGAACAAGCGGTCGAGATTACAGCATCTCGATCTGCTGATCACTGGTTCAAATCCTCCCACCCCCCGGGGTCAAATTCCTGCATTAGCAACATTGTCACGTAATAAATAAAGGAGGTAAAAATATGCGATCAGACAAAGATTTCGAGCCAGATAATTTTGGTTTCATCAGCGTTGGTCTAAGGCATGATAGCTTTTGGATGTTTTCTCGATATTGAACATGGAGTGCCTTCATTCGTACACAAATATTTTTCAATGGAGTATTTGCTATTCAATCTGCGGACAGCTCGGTCCAAGTCAAATTAGAAACAATCAGAGGGGGTAAAATGCGCAATTTGGTCCTTGACGCACTCAGTAATGCTTGCTAAGAGGCAGACCATAAGCGCAAATGTTTTTCATCTGGTGTCTCGGTGGACGTTTTTTACTCATTCATAAATACTAACAATCATTAATGATTACACATTAGTAAATTTATATTGCAGCGCTTATTTACACAGCACTTTCCGGCACCCAACCTCTGAAGCGGGCCACTATAGATGGGCGAGATTTTTCCCATAATTGAAAAATCTACTGATATTAACGGGACTAACAGAAGCCACTAAGGTTCTGGCTATAATGTTATTTGCGTTATTTTTCAAACTAGGATGAACAGAAAATCAGCAGTTTTACGGTTGGGCAAAACATAATTTGATCCAAAATTCCACCTATGTAGGAGGCGCCGAATAAGAACAAGACGCGAGGATCAAAGAGAACAAATGAGCCAACTCTCTTAGAAAATGTTGTTCGGAAAAGTATTGCTGGTTATGTCTGTTCAAACTGTGACATGAGAATAAGTTCTGATAACATTAAATGGTGATCTGTGCAGCCAGTATTTCTTTGGAATTTCAGAAATAGGCATCTGAGATCAGTGAGACATATACAAGTATTGTTGTCATCGGTTTGTTTGCGCACCGTTGTTATCTTTTACGAAATTTAGTTATTTCGTTCCGACTTAGAACATGCTATATAGTACCAGTCAAACGAAGCTTAAAAAATCCACAGACGTATGATCACAAGAGCCGGAATGAACTAATCTTTGCTCTATAGATAACTGGTAATCATGGACGTTTGTTACTGTCTGTTGAAAATTGTTATTTCCAATTTTAACAAATAGGGCCGGTAGGTACATTTCAACAATTTTCCAAACTTCAAACATATGATAACAGTAATTTTATGGGGTTCTTTCAATTTGTGCCATCAACTTTTGAATTCCTGGTGGTTTACGGGAATTGTTAGATCCTGTGTAACATCTGGCCCCCGAAACAATTCAAGCAACATTAATTGTCTAGTGAATCGCGCTGGCCGCTAAACACTTTCAGTGATACAGTTGGGGAGAATAAAAGGTACCGGTAAGATCGTATTTACCTGCACAATCTTTGTTTGATTCCGTTCGCACGCAATGTGAATCGGTTGCAATCCATCTTTGTTGCTCGCCAACCCATCGGAATCGTAGGCCAGTAGCAATTCAGCCACGTCTGCGTGGTCTTCGATTAATGCCAAGTGAATTGGTAAATTGCCTTGTTCATCTGCCTCGTTCACCTCTGTGGAAATGAAAATTTGAGGTGGGTGACAGTGCTTGGCCAGCAAAATTGTTCAGCTGGCCTTGTCTATATCCAATCCAAAACTGACGTACCCATGAATCTTTGGTCTTTATATGCAGTTGTTTAGTTACCTTATACCATTCGACAATCCAGTTTGTTCTTGTTGTCCATATTGTTTATGTAATTGTCAGAACAACTTAGAAAAGGTAAATCTTGTTTGGCATGACGCAGCTCGCTAACTACTAAGCGTTTATTTTGCAAACATTGGTCGACAAACGCACAAGTTGGTTATAAAAACATTTTGTTTTCTTCCTTATACAAAAGATGATTTTGTCATGCCCATGGAAGGAAACGATAGCCGGAAGAAGTCTATGGATGGCAACATAACCGACTCTGATTGCAGCCCACGTAGAAGTAATAATCCTCAAATTTGACGGTCACGTGACACATTACTGTGTGAACACAGTGGAAGTCACTATGCCCCATGTGCCAACAACACTTTCCATTGGAGAAGGTAGAATTAATTAAAAAACGACTTGTGAGTTACTTAGACTCATGAGATCTAACAGATAGTTCGAAGAGATACCCGAATAGCATAAACTAAAAACCGTGAAATCAGTACGCAGAAGTGTTAAACATTTTAAATAGAAAAATAACAACTTACTGGCATTGTTGGCCAAGAGCAGTTTTACTATATTCAGATTACCCTTTGCAGCAGCGTGGTGCAACAGCGTACGTTCATTCTGATCTCGTTGTCGTATGACAGAAGGCCATTGCATCAGAAGATCGACTAACGATTCAAAATCTCCGAAGTTCACGTACTGTGCAAATAAAAACGAAACAGCAATTACTAGAGAGTTGAGTTCCTTGCCAAATATATCCGTTCTTTGAAATTTTGCCGGCAGTTCATGTGATTTGTGAAAGTGAATTTTCGGGAGGAAGTGCTCTGTAACCTGTTGGACGGAAATCTACAGACTGCTGCGAGTAGCCTCGTGACAGACGAGTAGTTTGGCATTAAGATATTAGATATAGTGGTTAGAAATTCGTGATCTGTCGGCTTAATTAACTATGACTAATTTCCTTCCATTGTAGTACAAAACAAAACGAAGTTTATCTGTAACCGAAATCCATCTATGTACTATGGCAATGGAGGGGTCGATTTCCAAAATAAGAGATGAAATATGAAATGCTTGAGAGGACTTCTATTAGCTATTCCCCATTCGTTAACGAATGAAGACAGTTCATGTTTTTGCTGTCACGTGAGAAAAAACTAGCGTGCAGATGCAATTTAAAAGCCATCCGAAAAAATCGAGTTATATTTAGGGAAATGCTAAACGGAATTAGCGTTCATCAAATTGCATCGCCAGGCCGCCTAAACAATCCTACAAGTAAATGTTCACTGACGATTTGTGCTCTTAGGCCTAGCCTTCCAACGATTCACGAATCCATGTTCACACGTTAGTGAGATTACCGCGGGTTTGGCTGCGCGAGAATTTTCAGCCCAAGTACTGAACGATTTCGACACTATGGCAAAATGCCGCAGTAAGTGACGTTCTTGAATTTGCAGTATTCCTCTTCCTCTTCAGTTCTTACATCTTACGACTTTTGATTTCGCCTTGACTGTTGTTAGCTTCTGCAAGATAACAACAAAACTAGACCACATTCGTGCAAAGTTCATGATAGTGCATACAAATGGTAAACAATTTTGTCTGCTTTTTAGCAGAAATTAAAATGAGATTTCAGCTACCAACACTTTTATTTGCGCTCATAGCGCTAAAGTACATTGTTTCGACTTTTACGTGTTCTGTGAAGCATCACTTACTAGTGCAGTTTATTATCGAGCTGAAAATACCTCTGAATATCTCTCTTTTCAAAACGAATACAATCGATGTAGATGCTTTTGAGACATTCCGTTAACGAGTAGCATGTAATTTGATTTAAAGTATATTTCGGAGATTTTTTAGGATATTTTACTTCATGCATAAATGGATATTAATTGTAAAACCAGTGAATGGGTGAAAAAGCAACACTTACTACTTACTGTAAATGCGCAGCCTGGATTTTCGTGTCCCGTTTGTTTTGTCAAAGTTTTCATTGGCAGTTGCTCCGAGGGTGTCACTTTGTTTTTCATGCAAGATCCTCTCTTGAGGCAAGAAAACGATCGGTTTTTCGGCGTTTCTTTGGCGGTAGCCAGCTGTTTCAGTGTTTCCAAAGCATACTGACTTACAGATAGCCCGGTGTCTATGTCGAAAATTGAGGAATTCCTCGGGTGACTTATCTTACCTGTTGTGTGGCGAGAGTAAATTACAAAATGCGCTTACTGGGTCGTCGTTTCGGTGTACTGTTACCGAGAATATTTCCATTTTTTCTAGTGTCTTTTTGCCATCGATCGAATTCGCCCGGTTCATCTTGAACAATCACTTTGACAGGTGAATGTAGACATCTGAAACCGAACACGAATGTATACACTTTGAGTATAGAAATGGCTATTCGTAAACGTTGCATATAAATTGGTATTTGAAAGATATTTGAGTTCGGCTGCGTCTTCTGTCCTTATAATATCGTCGTAAAAGTATATTGCTTCGGCTTCGCTAAAAATGGTCTAGTATTCATCCCGAAAACAACCGGGTCGTTTTCTCACAAAGTTTGAATCTAACAGTCACGCAATTTGTGAAATTCTAGTAAGGGATGCACATGGACATGTGTGATAACGGAATATGATTGCAAAAAATATAGAAGGGAACAACATAAGATGCACAATAAGAGGTATACTCAATATTTCATAGAAAAATATGTGCTTATCGAAATCGTTGCTTCTATGTTTGAACCGAAATTTTAACATAAACTGTGACATGCAAGCTTTTGCAGCAAACATACAAAATTAACACTGCTTGCTCAATGCAAGTGAAAAAATAATTTATATTTTTTGAGATTTTTATTCTGTGACAGTAATCGTTTGCTTTGAACAACCTACTATTAAAAAGATGTGCATTTAATAATACTTTCTGATGAATGACCTTTTCAAGGAACACTTGAAATACAAAATCCCGATTAGAATGCAAGCGACTGACTTCATCGAGTCAGCATCTCTGTTCCACATGCTAATGAGTGATGTGACGTAAAACCTCCTTTGTTGTAGGCGGACTGCTTCATTTTGTGGTGGCGTGAAAGACAAACCACAGTCAACTGTGTGGACTGCCCGCCGGAAATGCATCACCGTGGATGCAAGTGATCTCAGGGTTCCGCAAATCAGTTCGTATAATTCTATTCTGAACACATTCAAATGCAGGTTCATGTAATACAATCCATTATCCCACCGTTAGAAATAATTACTATCAAACACACTCTGAAATATACACTCCCCCAGTTTGCGATGACTCAAATGATTGTCCGTTAATCCTAGTTCTTGTGATGCTCAAGAAATTGAAGGTTATCTGGCATAAGACCCTTATATGACAGCCAAGCCATAACACTACCAAGCGTCAAGTGTTTTGGCCTTTTAAGCCTAGCGCTGAGAATCTATGTCAACTGTTCTAATGATTCCAATAATCACCCAGGGTGTGATTAACCGAGCGAACATTCAGATACATCTAGTGCTATGAATTTTCATGATCACTTCAAGGCACCTGAGACCCGTAAACCCCAAACCATTCTCAGATTATTTCATCGGATCACCGAAAGTAGATTTTGATGAGACATTTCTAGGCAGTTATTGGTTAGTCATCTATGAACTGGAAAGAGGATCAACTAGACTGGGATCGATCGTGTCCTTTTGGGAAATTTTCCAAGGAGTGAAAATATGACCCCCAAAAAGGTACTTCAAGTATGATGGGGGCTGTAATAACGAGTTTGACAGCAGGTGCTCATTGACAGATAACATGTTTTGCCGTAATGTATCGGGCTGTTTTTGAATACCAAGACGAAAATGAGAATAACTAGATAGAAATGTGGCATACTCGCACAATTATTTTAAAATATGTTCTTCGCCATTTAAACTGTATGCGTAGTTTTATATGAAAAAATAAATGCTTAACAAATGGCAGTGGTGGAACAAAGCCTGTAAAGAATCTCGGTTAAATTAACCATGTATTTAGGCGAATACTAAACTCCTCGGTAATGCAGAAGATACACAATCACTGGGAAATTAACATGACTCATGTTTCGTTCAAAGTTAATGTATCTGCGTCACTGAAGAGTTGTTCCTTTTTCATATTCCATAAAGTTTTAGCACACGAAGTACTAACTGAACAAAAATGCATAGTACTGCAGTAAAGTATATTTGAACTACTCGATCGATCTGCGATTTCAAATCTGAAGTTCACACGGTGCGATTAAAAAGAATTCTACTCATTTACTGCAGCACGTTTCAATCATTTGAATGAGTTCGGATCGGACTTGTGAAGCTGACATTTTTAAATTAATTTACAACAGTACATTTCTTGGGACGTCGAACAAAATCAAACTGTGTGTAATTCTGAGGATACTAAGTCATTTACCCAAAAGTATCTGGTCATTTGAACATTCGCTGATAATATTCTTCGAAAGAATACTTTCGGGTTAGAAAATTTTCACAAACAATTTTCTAATGAGCAAGATATTGATACAAAAGCAACAAAACTTACCCGCTGTTATCCTTTCTTTCTTTAAATGACATGCCATATACTTAGGGAATTGCAAAAGACTAACGACAGGTAGATGCTGGTTAGCTCGGTGGACCTCCAGTTGCAATATATGTGATTCTTCTATGGGCGTGACTCTTATACCGTCGACGTAAATCATGTTGAGTTTGTATGAACAAGGCTTCTGTTCCCGCTTAACCTGAAACGAATAAATATATCAGATAAGCGGTGACATTCCCTCCGAATCTACATGGCTGCTAGCGGCACATAATTGTCTGTTCTCATTTTCTGGCGCACTGACTCTGGCGATGTTATCGATTGCCGGCCCAGTATTCCCTGAGCTACCTGCACTAATGGATTTGTTGCAAATAAGAAAATGGTATCATATATTAAAAACAGCCCAAAAAGACTGATTGTCACCGAGGCAACGGGCAATTAAGATAAGATTCAGTTAAACGAATAGGCATAACCCAAAGGAGTGGCATGTTTTTACGAAAGAACACCAATCAAGCCAAAATAATAATCACAACTTAGCAAGAAATGCTGTCCCTCCGGGTTTAGAGGGCTAGTCTGTGAACACACGAAATGCTTCTCAAACCAACGACAAACACTGAAGTAATCCCAATAAAAATTGCAAAAAAGAACAGCTTCTTCGTACTATGTATAATTTCTGTTTTGAACGTGGATTCTATATTTACTTTGCGCTAAAACGAGTTTACAAAAACACTGGTTTCGGTTGTGTCGAACCGTTTAACTGTGGACCCACTATCCAGCTGATTTAGAGATACTTTCAACGACCATGTAGAATTGTGCAAATCTGTTCTTCAACAGTCATGTATTGCACAATGACTACTTCTTAAATTTCTGTAATGGAGGACGAGCAAGCCGAAAATTGTTGGCTCTGAAAACTTGGCCGAGCGTGAAGTGTTTGAATGCAACCAGACATGAAGTTAGATGAATCCAAATCAGAAGTGAATGCCACTCACTTCCTCCCCGAGTCATGGATAGGGGATTTAATACAATACCGATTTACAATCACTCAATAAGCTGTGAGGAAGCTCAAAAGCGATATTATAGTCGGTTTCTGCCTGATCGGCCATTGTTTTTAAAAAACAGACGGCTTGATGAAATCATTTCCATAGTTGATCAAGTTCCTGCATCTAAGCCAAACTTAATAAGCAATGTGAAAAGCAGGATTATTCTCATAGTAAATAGCGTCTAAAATTGCCCTGAGTTCATCATTCTGTCCACCAGGCTACAAGCGACATTCTCAGAAATTCCTGAACTGACTAGTTCTTCAAACAGCAAAAATACAAATGTTAATTTTGACCTCACAGATTTCCTAACGATGCATTAGTTTTTTAAATTTTTACCACCGTTCCGAGACGCACTTTACGAATGAAACCAGTGGTGGTTAACTAACGATCACGTACTTATGAGGATGGCAATTTCTGACAGCGGATTGCACATTTTCTCTCGTCCCGTGGTTGCATCACTGTGGTCAATATTCTCTCATCATTTTATATTAATACTTTACCTTTGAACAACAGAGGTTTTGTTGTATGAATAGTTAGAATATCAAGCAGATACTCGAAAAATTACGAGGATCTTGATGAACCAAGTGTAGTGGAAGTAAATTGAAATTTGCCACTGATCGGCAGGTGTTCACTGCGCAAAGTCCTCATCGTTTGGCAGCATGTAGGAATATAATTCGAAAAAATGGGAATATCTACCGACATTTTAAATGAAATAGAAAAGATCAAGGAAATAGCTTGCATAACGCAAACATTTCTTCTCCCGACCTAAGATGTACACGTAAACATGTTAATTAACATGGGAGATGAAACAGTGCAATGAGGGAAAGCAGTGTTGTCATATTTGACAAACATTTATTTGAAAGCTGGTTGCCTAACTGTGGAGCGGGCACGTATTGCGAGTCAACAGTTGCTGGGTTTACTGATCCAGTAAGCATAAAAATGGCTATTATCTTCGGACTGTGCGATGCGAGAGATAAACCGATGATTTTGAAGTGAATTATCTACACAGTGTTTTTTCTTGATCCCATAACTCACTCGGCTGATACACTGTAGACGATTTATATGTCTGCGTTGTGTTCGCATGCAGGTTTAATGTTTACCTTACATCTCCACTTAAGAAGTACGTGTCATTCCATTTTCGACCACATGTTATTTTGAACACTACTCCTTGCAATTCAGATACAAAGTAAGATGAAGACTTTGACTTTCCTCCAGGATGGCTTCTGAAGGAAGAAAGCATTTCTGTGAACTGAACCGCAGTCCTTTTTCCTTTTTTACCTATTATGAGGAACAAATTCATTGTTGACTCATATACATATTCATTCGCCACTCTTTTCATGTTCAGTTCAAGCGTTTTCTTTTAGAGTTTCGCTTCACACGACTGCAATGACTGATCACCTTACGCTTAAACTCTTCTAGCTTCCTATACCCACTGTCAACCTTTAAAGACAAGAGCAGTAGTAAAGTGAGAGATCAAGTCGACTGGACCATCTAATTTGTTGCACAACTCACTTTTGCATGGCCGGCAATAATGTCTCAGTCTTCACATTTATAAACTTAATTCCTTGGAGAAGAGAATTTCAGGGTTGTCATTAAAACAGACTACATTAATTTGTCTTATGCATATCACCAAATCACACTAGCTAACGTAACCAAGAAGAAAAAACCGGGCTTGGCTCATCAAAGATGTTTTTATTATGAGATCTACGGCGATCCTTATCATCACTCAATCATCTTCGGGACAGCAAAAGCTTGGACTGCCATAAGCCAGAGTAGAAACAGGTACGTTGTTATGGGCGTGATGAGTTAATTTGGGGTGAAACAGCTTTCGTGAATCACATGACGCTACTGATAACCGATCTAAGGTGACCTCCTTTGCGGCATCTGGAACGAATCAATAACATTTCTCGTCCGACCCTAAGAAACAATGGGGCTAATAGTGGTCAGAAAACATGCGGTTTGGCATTCCTTTCGAAATTTTTGTCAGTCTACTTACAGTTACGCAAAAGTACAAATATTACGGTATAGATCGGGAGATGGCGTAGTCTTATTGACTGGATGTATGTTTTAATGCGGTGCAGACACAAGCAAAGCATGTGTAAATGATCTGGGAAAACGAAGGGGATAAATTAATATAGGATATTTGGAGGTGAGTGTGTTTCGGAATAGCCTTTCGAAAAATCTGTTTGATCATGCATAAAGCTGTAGCGTAAAACATATAACAAAACTGAAGTGAATACAACGTGGCCGGTTCATTTAAAAAAATATGGATGACAAGTGCGTCACAGTACAGTTACGGTCTAGAAATTTATATTAAACAACGGCCTGAGCAGAAAAGTCACTATTTGTAAGATGTTTCAATTGGCATAATTTTTGGTCTAACAGCTTTAATTTTGATCGAAAAAACGGTTGTCTCTTCCGGAAATTACAATAGCTCTTCTACTGTTGTACGACAGATCTACTAACTGGAGAATCTCACAAATCAGTTGCCGATACAAAACACCGCGTGTCACTAGCCAAAGGCGTATCGGAATTCCATCTTTGGTATCACCCTCATCCTTGAGTATGACTTATTCTTTAATCATCACAACCCATGAAAGATCGAATATCATAGCCGCTAAGAGTTTCACGTACAGAAGATGGGCCGTCGTGTCAAGGAAATCCGCTGGTGATAGCCAAGAGTTTGCAGCTAATAATGCATATTAGTTTACATTACTTGGAAACCGTGAGTAGACATACCCACTATGCAAATCATCGCGCATTGTAAGCGCTGAAATGAGTCACTACAGTCACCAGGATGTGATTCAGATTAACATAACTGGGTATTCTCTGTTTAGTTAACCTAATCACTATCTCCGTTCACTGCAATTTGCGTCGTCTTTCGAATGACCTTTGAACCCTCGCATGCAGCAATGGAATAGTTATAGGGCTTTCAATTTGTGTGCTGTGTAAATTGATTTACAATGACGGTATTAAGGGTGACAGAATCAAGAACGGATAACTGCTCACAAGGCACTGAGGAATTAGTGACCAGTTAGGTGTTCCATTCGGTTGATCAGACTGCAATAAAACTCAGAAGGGCTACATTTTTACCATATAGTGACGCTCAACTAAAGGTTAGTTGTTACTCTCACAACAGGGAATTCTGAAAAAAAATAGCAACTTTTCGAGCAAAGTTTTTTCCTTTAAAAAAATGCAAAATGAAATGAAACCCCGATTGACCGCTGCGTGAAGTTTTGCACATTCTGTCTAAGATGACAGAGACCACTTCAAATGATGTATGGTGGAATTGGCTCAGACAGCTCTGTTCAGACCCTACGAACGATCGATCGAAATATCCAGTATGTATTGATAAAAGTGCGCAACTGACATGTACATCCTCATGTATTCATATAGCTGTGTCAGTGGGCTGCAAGAAACATTCAGTCAGATGCACCTAAATTCCCATCTTATCTGATTTCATACTGATAGCTGAAGTAGACCACGTGCCAACATAAAGGTATATCGAAGTGACTCTTGTGAACTGAACAAAATGCAACACTCCGTGTGTTTTAATCAAAGCGAGACGGGACAGTTAGCAACATTGGTTAACAGAACTTTCAGGGATAATTGCGCTAATTGGCAAAGCCCAGTCGGCTAATTAGTGATTCAGATATACTAGTTTTATTCAGTTTGATCGATTAAAGTGGTCGGTGGTGATACAAATGTGCTCATCATTGAACTTAACCATTTTATTTGCGGGAGAACAAACTTTCTCCAAAAAAATGTCTTGGATCATCGTAGACAAGGGCATACTTGCACCTGCTAGTTTACAATAATCATCACTCGACCTTTGAAAAGATTAGACAAGGAAAACAAATTCTAAAATTTCATTTAAACGCCATGAGAAAGCTTGAGAATGACATAGTTATTGTGTTAAATAAACCAAACAACTCTACAAGCGAAACTACTTTACGTTCAAACAGTTACTTTTTCAGGTTATGGACGATGCACCCGTTTTTCTAGTTTTCCGTTATTTTTTCGTGGTTGGAATGGGATCGCTGAGTTGTAACAACTAAAACCCGCCAAGCGGAATGTGATAGTCACCAAATCCAGTGTGGGTTTCTGGGTTTTTCACATATGATCAATAGCTTGGGGAGAAAATCTACGCGTGTGCAAGACGTTCTCTCATTTGTTCCATTAGAACCGGAAAAATGTTTAAGCATGATGGCCTAAAATATGGGAGGAGTTAACAGTTGAGCTTCCACGTTTCGGACTAATACAAGCAAATACGAAAATTTACAACGACGAACTCGTGTCGCATGTTTTAATGTCAGACAAATTACATGGTTTTTATTAACCGCCGTTCCTCTATCTACAAGCATTATTGGGGAATCCACTCGTGAAATCCATGTTGTTTGCCTGTCGTTGCATTATTCCATTTTTACATGCACCATTTTATATACGGATGCATGTTTTCTTGATAAATTGGCTGTCACTTTAGATTGGTCAGGCTAATACTCTTACGGGTGGTCTGTGTAACATATCAGATACCGTCATGTTCCCGAAAGTTGATTCTATTTCCGTTCCTGTTTGATGTCACCAAATGACAAACTTATGGTGTAAATGGCATTCCCTTCAAGAGTAGGCTAAGGCAGCTGCGTCAAACTGCTACGTTCATTCTGTGGTTGTGGAGCGTACCGTTACGGATGCTTGTAAGCTGCATGTAAGAAATAGCCCAACGAATCCACCCTCCATTTCTACCAGCTTCCCAACATCACTAAGATCCATATAAACATTGACCCGCACACGCACAGGCATGTACCAGTCAGGCTTGGCCAAACTAATAGGAAAAAACTAAAAAGAAGACAACGACAACTGTCGAGTTTTGGCATTCGAGTAATTCGAGGCAGATCCAATAGCAAACAGGACCGGAAATCCAAAACCAATTGTAGTGGGATATAATCTGTCTCCGCAATATAAAATAGCTTAGTTCGCAGCAATTTTTCGACTCTGCAATTGGTTTAAAACATGACAGTTTTCTCTTGATGACATGTGAAGTGTTCACAAATTACAGTTGCATGTAATGCGACACAATACCATGTTTGACTAAGTAATACTATCCGTATGTATAATACTAATATGTGAACCGATGGCAGAAAAAATGTGAGCGTTGTGGGAGGTACAAGATGAACACGACACGAAGTACGGTTTGGCTTGCTTTCACTTTTGGCGAGCAATCAAAAAATCCAGGCTCCATTACTCCAGTGAGGGTAGGTTAGAGTTTGAAAGTAAGAGGTAATCACACGTCTCTTCTTAGCAATAAAATCTTTCGCGGAATCCGTGGTTGGGATTCAAAAACTGGTAGACATAGTTGAACGGTTATCGATTAGGCGTTGTTTTATCACCGTGTGTAAACTTCGTACAATCCCCATGCAGCCATTTGTGGGTTTTGTTTTCTTTATAATGCAATTTTTCTCGACAAAATGCGAATTCTGCCCACCGGTTAATTGGTCGGGAAATTCATGTTAGGCAAATTACTGTGAAGAGTTGCCTTAAAGACTTCTTAGAAGTTTGACGAACGATCTTGTCACCCAGCAGTGTTTTAGTTATTTTTTCCTTTGATGTTGAGGCAGGAATTATGGACATTTTCCCAATGGAGACGGGATTTCAGAAATTCGGCGCCTGATAACTAGGCTTACAATAATATTTCATGTATGAAATGTAGTTTATCCAGCTGGAACAATTATGAACGCTATAACTCGGTGTCTGTTCTTTCATGTCAACAACCGAATACCCTCTCTCATTGAACTTTAATCATGCTTCGATGAACCAGCTTATATGTGGATAAATTTAGGATAGCAGCTGAACACTTAAGGCGGAGCACCGTTTAAGGTGCAAGAAATAAGGGAAATTCTTGAGCACGTGAGTAGCGGTATTATGCTCAACAAATTATTTTGACCGCAAGTTGTGTTTGCTGTTGGCAATTAATAGTAAAGTGAATCCGTTGAATTGGTGAACTTTATCACAACTTTGAAGTCTGCCGTGGTAGTAGCTTCGGTCTTAAAAGGGCTGAAACTTTTCGGAGCACGTTATCCAGTTTAGTTTAGAGGACCGGTTAACTATTTAATCACATGGAATAATCAGATGTGTTACTAAATTCTTTGAAGAAAAAGGCATTCACAAACTAATCAAACACGAAAGTGGGCACCGTTTACATTTTCTGAATCGTCGAGTAGGCCCCTGGTTGAAACTTTATGCCCGAAGCTTTTCCGATCTTCCAATAATGTTGCTCTCAGGAGTCCAGCCTCCCTATAATTAGTAAATTGACTGATTCTGAAACGTCTCCGATCTTTTGAAATACAGCTTAAGCAAGCTAAAATTCGATCATTTTTGTGCAAGGAGACTTTAGATGGGCGCGGCTACTACGTGTGTATAAGTCACAATTCGTGAAGTGTCACAAAATTTTTATTCGGTCCGGTAAATATTCCAGTCAAAAACCTCCGGTTACTCAGTGGGGCCAGTATGAAAGTTACATTTTGGCGGTGATACCAAAGGGAAAGCGTCAATCAGCTTTTGGTTCCATGAAGATTGTGAACGGGTGTATTATCTTGCGGAAATATTATATCTGATTCGAATTTCCAATGGTTGCTGGTCGAAGCTTATCTTCCAAAGTATGCGTTTGTAGGCTATGAACGCGGGTACGAAAAAAAACGAAGTGTTACTCTGATTCGGAATGAGGAAGCACTCAAAATTCCTGCAGAGATTTTGCCGTGAAAAACAGTTTTACAGCTACCCTGTAACGAGCTTTGTTTGTCTGTAATTTAATTTTTAAGTTTGACTCCGAATGTTTCTCGTGAGCAAGGCCTTCATTTCTGAAGAAAGACAACTAAACGGGGAGGAATTGAAATTTCTGTAACGCAGGCTGCCGTTTCCACTGCTACATTCAGCCAACGCTGCCAACTTCAGAAATCATAAAAAGAATCACGCAACGTCGCAGCGGCTACTAACTGAGTCTACGTTACACTGGATTCTCCTCGGTTTCCTCAGCAGAGTCTTCTGACGATCAGTAAAGTGTTGTTATTTTGCATTCACCATTTTTGATCCGTGATAATCTGCCTGAATTGTGAGCCCTTCCTATAAGCATTTCATCATTTGAGTTTAGAATAACACCCATTATCAGACGTTGGAGAAATAACAGTCCTGAAGAAAGCATGAAGGGAAGAATTCGGAACGACTAATGAGACGGCAAACGTCAGTCTCAGGCTCCATTCATCAAGACACGGGAAAATTAATGCAGTTCCCAATTTAAAACATGTCAGGAAAAGATAACAAGTTAAAATTTTATAATTTCAAATGAACTTAATATTGGTTTCAGCTTTTAATTTGTTACCTTAGGAAAGTGTGCTATTCTCGATGCATGGCAAGCAACCTGTGACCCAATTATGTCACATTTTTATTAGGGATCAGATGATAGAGATGGGCGATCACGTACCCTGTTAAGGGGACCAGAAAAGAATAAGTCACTTGAAAAACCAATAAAGCAAATCGAATCGTTTAACAAAAAATCGATGGAAATTGGTGACCACAAAAGTAAATACTAGGTCAGCCAGTTAGTGGTGAGAATTTTGAAGGATTGGATCAAACGGAACACCGGGAGGTGGTCAGAAAGGTGCTGCTTGGGATTGTATCAGGGTAAAGGCAAGCCACAATAGTCGCGGTAAGCCTAAAAGTGATCGGTCACCGGTTGTCGATGCTATCGTTGGTCCGCAAAGTTGATGCAGTGACTCTTTTTGACACTAGCCTCATCAATTTATTAGAAGACCACATGTGAGTTTCCATTCAACTTCGACCAGTTACGTATGAGAGTCAGTTGCGTGTCATTCTGTGCTGGGACAGTGTGGGTTGGGCACAGCTTTAGACTTCATTAAATCTAATAAAAGCAGCAATCATCGACACCAAAATATCTGGTAAGACATTAGTGAAGGCTTCTCACGGATGCTATGAAACTGGGAAATTTAGTTGTAGACTGATTGCGAGAAATATCTGAACAATCGGAACGGCTATTCGGTGACAGTGATAACAATAACACAAATACATTCATTAGGTGCACACTGATGAAATGATAAGCATGAAAACGGGAGGGCAATCGACAAAAATTACGTGTTTGGTTGATGACTAGAATAAAGTTTCTGTGAGCCGCAAGGGGTTCGGACAAAACCACAAGCACAGTGTAATCAAAATAATTAAACAGCAGAAAAGGCTGAGAGACTTGGATTTTCAAACCTAAAGCTTTGATTGAAGATGAATGGCTGATGCAATTAAGAATAGCGTTACAAAAAGTAACAGGCCATAATCAAAAAGCTGATTTAGTTAATCGTTTACGCTTAGTGTTGTTTTAGCAGGCGAACTGCGTTGCGTAACACATCACATAATAAGTAGATTCCTCGATTCTTTTCGCAAACAAACCTTCTATTTTAGTTCCGCAAATTCTCATAGACATTCACCAAACTGACGCCCAGATTTGACGAAGGGAGGTAAAAACATACTCATTGGGACGAGCACTGGCTTTATAAAATATGGAAAGCTTGCTAAAATCCATTTGCCCATCTGCCCGAAAATGTGACTTAAGAAGAAGCTTCCAGAGTAAACTCATCGTGAAACGTAAGAAGCGGTTTTGGAAAACGCTGACACGATCGCACGTGTTATTACTGTACGTCATGTGCCGTTCGATCTAGATCCATTTGCGAACACCCGAGAGAATTCATCTGCGAATAATATGTACAGCAATTCATATGATGCCCCCATATAACAACTGATGCGGACTGGAGCTGTGGTGTACTCACTTAGCTCTTTGCCAATAAATAGTTTCGGATTAGAATTACAGAGCACAAAAATAGATAATCGTGATCGATAGAACTGATAAAAATGACGTTTTCTGATCCAGCATCGGAAACTTATAAGCATACAATGATGGGTTGAGAGATAAAAGATCGTGGAAAGTCAACAGAAAAAGTACGCGTTTTACCCCTTGCAACATAAGAAAAATCCACTTCAGTACAATTACTCCTTGGCGTACCCTCCTGGTTACTTCATTAGATGTAACTTAAGGGATGGAATATCCCAAAATAATCCATGCCTAGGTCACTTGAACAAGTAAATTGTTCCAGTAAGGATGCTTTTCTTGAATCTGTCATCTTCGGGGCACCACTGCGTTAGACGACTAGTGAGTTTACTAAGGAACTGACACCTGCCAGTTGAGAACTAGACTGAATGTTGTATATTTCTCAGCCAGTCCAAATGCAAATTGATTGTGAGCTGCCCCGGATGAACATAAGCGCGTATGCATTCATTCATGTATATAAATACTCATTGCACTTTGTGGTATTCTTACCGGTGCCAAGTAAAATGCTAAAAAATTCGAGCGGAAAATCAATCGCCAATCATGTCCAAAAGATGGTCAAACGAGAGGATTTGTTAATGTTTACATTCAAATGGACTTTTGCTTAAACAAAGATATTGGCATTCCAGTCAGAAATGGACGTATTTCGTCAACTCGGCAAAATACGAATAGCAAAAACTGAATTATTAGTTACTACGTAGAAAGTTAATTATGATTCACTTCCAATTGAAAGGAATTTGGGCCGTCCTCAGAATCCTCCGTTCCATGGGAATAGTCTGACTCGGGAGCCTGGCTCTTTCTGACAAACCCCAATCGGACCACTTACACGGGACGTTTCAAACACTTCAGTTTTCTTGCGGATTGTTGGAGAAATGCGAAAATTAAAACTACTTTGCTGACCTTTCTTCTAAGTAATACAAACCGTCAACCAGGTTGAGGTTGAGTAGGTTAACTCACCATCATCTAAGACAATGGAAACAACATAAGTGAAAACCAGTTGAGACAACTGCTGATACTCTGACTTTTATCTTTATCCTGATTGTTGATGCCTACCGATTGAGCAAGCTAAACACAAATTTAGTATGTCAGTTGTAGGAGATTGTTTTCATGAAATTATTCACCACGTTCAACCGACCCTTAAAAAACTTGGAAAGACTATAAAGCTGTTTGTTACTTGTTAGATATTATCAGCAGCGCATATCTATTGAATCCCAACTGGGACGCAAAAGATTGGTAGTCGAACGCTTTGACCATAACTCTACCGAGTGCGGTGGATATGCACCGTTGATGATTCCCAACAAGGATGATACAGCTGTACAGCGCTTCCATGATTTGTTAGTGGCAAGTTGGATATTGATATCCTGGGATGAATAATTTCGTTAGAACACAAGTTTGTTTATTTTCTCGGAAGTATTTTCGCAAAGCAGAGTAGTTCCGTTGGTAAGGATTCCAGGAGAAAGAGTCAAAGGAATTTGTCTAAAATATGGCACCATGACCCATCAAACATTCGAAAAGATTTTAATTCCTTGACCTTTATTTGGGAAGAGAAAAAGCTAAAACTTGTGAAGCCTTTGGAGGAAACAAGCAGTTCAGTTGTTTGAAAGTAGCGTATATAGCTGTGCGCGAAATAATCGATTTCAACAGGTATTGATTTCGTCGAAATCAGTGCGTCACCCGACTTGCACCAGGAAGAATATAAGCACAGCTTCGCAGTGTGAGAAGACAAAATGTTAAATATTAGTCGACAAGGATGCCAAAATGTGAAAGTGTCAGACAGTCTGAAAGAATGGTATTCGCACTCCGGAAGTTGACGTTCCCGTTGATAACTCAGTCAACGATAAGGCATGAAATACCGAAAGATTAAGTTTGAGAATGCAATAGCGAAAACGGACACGACATCCTCATTTTTCCACCTGTTGAAAGACCTTGATAAAGTTTGATATGTAAGCCGATTCAGCTTGTTCGTTCTTCTTTTTTCCTGAGGCCGAACCGTCACTGCCCCGAAACGTCTTTGCAGTATCTGCAGTACATGATCAGCATACATCTAAGGATGATGTCACATTCAATGCTAAAATTCCTAACCAGATTGACTGATAATGTTTGTTATTTCATTTACTGATCCGCTTCAGTTTCTGGATGTTTTAATTTATGAGTCATGCCGTCTGTCCAGCTTATGTCATCGGATTTCAACACTGCAGCAGACAATATATACAACCAATTATTATCAAAATTGAATCAAATGCACCTTAGGATTCGGGACTTTATACATACGGATTTTGTGAAAATCCAAGCAAAAAGAATATGGCACACTTTTTGGTCTCCAGCATAAAATTATCATGAAGTTCCATAAATCTTGCACGTTCGACGATCACCGTGATTTCAATAGTTCGATTGTACTTCAGCACGGTTTTTTTTAAACTGACCAGAAAAGTACCTGGATCTCAGCAAGGCCCGTTTATCGTTCAGCTTAACAAAACCACTCAGAAGCGATTCCGTTTAATGTCATTGTGTAAAGACGTCAAGCAAATAACATGACAGTGGTGACAGCAAATCCAAAGGTTTGACACGGGACCAAACAAACTAGGATCAGCCAAGTTTGGTGAATAATTTTACTAGGCTACGAAGAACCGCGATTCATACTGACTAGATAAAGTAAATGATTACTTAATTTAGAGATACGGAAAGTTCCAATAATCAGGTGGATGACTCCGATTTACCCAACAGAGCAAAGGCTCAAGAGGGATTACCGATGAACATAAATCAGGCGGGTGTTTATGCAATGTTCATTATGCTCAATTAATGATCCAGCTGCTGACCTACTTCCCTAGTGTAGACGAAAACAACAGGAAGTGAATTTTGGAGTTTCGAACGTTACACTCGCAATACACATGGCGATTATCGGAAACGGGGAGAGGTCTAAAATGATACGTCATTATTATTTAGCCAGCGAAATTTTCTGAAACCTAAGCAATATCCAGTTGTTGTTACCATCAGGAAACCCTACCGTGACGCATTATGGGCTAAATTGGAAGATCCGAATGCGATTCATTCCAAACAAAGAATCGTAAACAATGCCAGAATTTAGTGTTCACACAAACTAGTAGTTGGTCTGTGTCATTGTCTCACGATGGTCTCGAGGGTCGCTTTAGTCTGAATTTCACTGCATGATTGCAAAATAACATATTATCACTGATCTCACTCAGACGAATGCTGATTTCTCAATTGGGAATGGCCGGATGAACTTGTACTACGGGAAATCAAAGGCAGCTTTGATAAGATCAAGGTCGGGGATGGTTTGTGCTACCAAATAAACCGCATCACAGAGTCAAATGCAGCTCCAAATAAGAGCGATAAAACAGCAAGATCACACGTCTGGGTTAAGTGCAGTATAAAGTTTCTTTCAAAAGACCTGTCAGCGTCGCTTAAAATTCATTTCACTGTATTCATGGAATCAGGCTGATTGGCTTTCACAGCCGCTGATCATGCGCCACCATATACTCAAGACAGAAAAAGAGAATGAGAAACATTAAGGGCAAAGAGACCCTCGACAATTCATTCTTAAGCCATTACAATCGTCTTTACCCAATGAAAGAATGGGAATGATGAAATAGCTATTATTTCAGACGGTCGAGTGATCATTCGGTCGGTATACAGATTGGCTGGTCGATAAAGGGCAAGAGTACGAAATTTTGCAGTTGTCATCATGTGTCAATCCTGGATCGATTTGGCGATCCTGAGTAAAATCGTCCCTCCTTGACCAGAAAAATTTCAGGATATGCACTAACATATGTTAAACGCAGGGCTCAGAATTGAGGACCTCTATATTGACCGTCTCAGCATTCTCTAACGGTAGGGACCTTGTCGCTGTTGATTCTTGTTGCCATACTCCGAGCACCAAAGACAAGGTCCATTCGTACCGAATAAATTCAATGGGATTTATTGGTCATGAGGGAGCTGCAAATATGATCATTCTCTCCTCGCGCAAGCCAGTGTGCCTGAAGCCTTAAGTGTGCGCTTAGACGAGTGCCTAGTCTTCCCATACACATAAAGGGTGGATGCGAACTTGCAGACAATCACCAAAGTAATCATTATTAGTGATTCGTCTTCGGTCACGCGCTCTGTAAAAGTTGTAGCAGGTGATAACATATGAATGTTGCCGTATTTAATGTAGCCTTGCCTGAACAGTCATCTCCAAAGGAAAATTAAATGTATACCACGATACCTTCACTTTGTTTCACAAGACAAGCCATCTGCAAACCGGTAGTAGGGATGAAGGTCTGACACTGTCGACTGAATCTCAGAGGGCTGAAACCGCGAACATGTAGGGCCACAAACTTAAGCTGCCGCCCAGCATAGGCTTGTGCATGCTCTAAAACGTACCTTGTGCAAAGAAGATAATTTCATTCTAGATCGCCTGATCGATCTGGGACTGATACTCCTCCTTCCTCCTTCAACTTTATCGATCAGTCAGTCGGTCGACTAGGCGACCGAATGATTAGCCAATTCATTGACATATTAGTACTTTTTTGACCTTCATTCTTAATTCAGGAAAGTACGACCGCAAGGCCTTGATAATTAATTACGGAGGGCAACCATATTTACTTTTGTTTTAATTCACTGAAAAGAACTTATAAGCTTCCCAGTCCAAAAAGAGTTTCTAATCGAACTAACACCACTAAACAACATTTCATAAAATTTTTCATGAAAAGTGGATTATGATTGCTTATGTCAGTAACTGCTGACTGTGCATTCATTTAAAAAATTGATTGTGCAAACTTAATAAATGCCCGCTTCATTGAGTGTTCAGGACCCAACCTCTTCTGCCTGAAATCGAAAGCAACACAAACTGCTCATCATTTTGCAGACAGTAATGTGAATAATTTAGGTGTAGCCCATAAGAAAAAATAACACTTGCTGTTGTGTTCCAACCGGTTCACCAGTAAGACTGTCTGGTCGATGTGATAAGTTGATTGCTTCAAAAAAAGGGACTGTTAATGAGAATTCTGATGGAGGTCGTGTAAATGGCGATTGTCTTTAACATCAGTTACTGAACGCGGTTACAATAAAAGCTGGCTTCCTTAGATGCCCAAAATTGGTTGAATCATTATTCTGGTTGATTTCTGGGGGACCTTACTTTGATCAAACAAAAAACCTGTAAATTATTGTATCCGAAGACGTTTGACGTCAAAGCTCATGACGATCCAAATCGGTTATCGATAATTTAAGTTCAGTTCGATCATTGTACCGTACCAATAAATCTTAGTAAATTAGTATCATTTTCAGGAGCTAAGAAAAATGAGGAGCTAAGAGGAGAATGTGCAAGTAGAATTGCTGGTAAAGGCACCACAACTGGCTTGGCTCCCATGTGACATGCCTGACATGGCGGCTAACTTCAGTCAGGACCCACAAACAGACTGACACGAAATGGAAACAAGCCCAACCCAAACTCCCGTCAGGCCGCTATTCACTCCTGTTTGGCACCGGGAGATCATGTGCATTTTATCATTTGTGAGCTGGGCCAGTTGTATTGAGTTCTTTTGAACTTAAATTACAGTTTATCGGTCCCATCTTTTAGCTTTTCATTTCATTCTCATTCGTTATAAACTAGCAAAGAATCTCGGAGTTAAAAAACACTCCGCTTGACATTTTAGCCGGAGACGAAACCTCCGTCAGATATTCTATTGAATAAGAGAGCTTTTAAATATATTTGCTTAGGATTTAAGGGAAATTCTTGTGTCGTTTCTATGAGGACTCTGAAAACTTTCGCATCTCACTCAAATGACCATACAGCTTGACAACCAGGTTTAATACTAGAGTATATATACCTATGTTTATTCATATATATACATATGTATCTATTAAAAACAAACTGCGTCTCTTGCAGCCGGATGCAGCAAAGCCGCAAAACAATAACCCGTAAGATATGGTGTTATTGACCAACCCCGTGTGCTGGAAATTCCTTCGATAACCCATGTAAGCCATCATCCGCAACCCTCAACCATAATACCTTACAAGCTTCCCAGGGGAAAAAAGTGAGATTTATTTAAAACAACTTCACGAGTGCACCCCAGAAGAAGTAACATCAAAATTACTGTAAGTTGATGAGTTCGCGACTGTCTCTCATAATTGTTCGGCCATTTTTATTGTGGCGCATAGCAATTACAATACTAATTTACCTTACTTTAATTATCAAAGTTTTGCAATTTCCTCAGTAATCTTTGTATAAATAGCTCATTGAAATCTCGCCTTGAACCATTCGACATATGTTGGCTGTCACCAGAAATCACGCAGCGGTATACTTTTGTGTGAACCATAACAGATTTTACCTCCTGATGCTCTGTATTGCATGTCTGATAAGGTCTAGTGCGTTGCAACAGTAAATCTTATTCAGAAAAGCTATTATTTTGTTGTACTGTTCATGTCGCTAGAATTCGCAGAACATATCCATTACAACGATAACCTTTTCCTCTTTCGCAGTGCCTTTGAAATTCATTTGTCGAAACGCCACGCCTTCGTTTGCTCCCGCCAGAATTAACTTGGGCTGATGCAAGAATGTGGTAAAACGCGTTTACTTTCAGGCTATCCTTCTAACAAGCATTCTACGAGTCCCTACATGCTATTCATCTTTTGTCGCGAATGACGGGCCGCCGAATTCCGGCGTCCGATATTTTCCATTGCTGTGCGTGATGACTACTGTCCTTGCTCCATTGTCCGTTTAATCCGTATTCCATGTTTTCTGACACTTGAAACGCTCACAAGTCCCCTCCCCCTTCTCGTGAGAAGTGCGCATGGTAATAATGCATACCAATATTATTTTAAAGAAATCCCATCATAAAATCTAAATGAGATTATAAATAACTCTGTGTTCGCGCTTGAAAGCGGTTGGATTCCAGCATGAGATGCATGTGATGGGCGTAGTTTATTCGTCTAACGTTAAGCAAATGGTAACGTTGTCTAGTTTAAAATTCGTGAAATGCTTGAATAAAAGCACGTTTCCCTCTTTCTTCTCTGTGGTACTAAATATTTTCCCCTTTTCTAGCTCACTTTTCATGGTCACAATAACACCGTCGGCGACCACTGTAGCGAGCTTGAAGAACCTGGAAGCGGGGTCAGTTCTCGGGGAAACCGAGATCATTTCTAAATGAAAGCTGTCCAGTCCACGGTCCAGAGTGCTAATTAAAACCAATTTAACATTGCGTGTCCCGAGTATTACACAATTAATTTTTGGCGAGAATAATTGCTTTTGGATTAGTCGGTAAAAAGTGCAATGATGAGTATCAAAGATTATCCGTCCTATAAGCATTCTGAGCACACTTGAGAAAAGTTCATACTCCATTATGCATATACATCTGCATGGCATTTTGTTATGCAGGGACAGCATTGTGAGTGTCACACAGGCCAGTGCTAAAGAGACAGCATTTAGAATCACATCACTACTCATTCTGCATCAATGCGGTGCCGTAATTTTACTCTGCCTTTAGTTCAGGGTACTGAGAACCTGCAATCGGTAAAGTGTTGGACTGATGTTTCCTGTATACGTTGGGTCATACTCCTTGGTCTTTTGACTAGGCTATCAAATTAGACGATATGTGGCCTCTTTCTACAAACTGAAATTCGGGCAAATGCGCATGCGTTAAGACATTGCAACTTAACAAAGGTATTCATAGTAAAAGGTTAAAACTGATGCCCAGAGTCGCCAGCATGATAACTGCTATAGCCAAGTGGAGATGAAACATTGCTCAGAAAAGTAATGAAAATCGTTAGAGAACAGCTGCCAAGCCACTGGAACGATGTGAGCAGTCTTGTCTACTTTGCTGCGCTTAGTTTTACTATGACCTGAAGGAGTACATGGATAAAATATGCATTTCGGAAGATCTGCTATGCAGCAATCTTTATTTCAAAGGTAAAAAGCAAACGACGGTGCGCAAAAAGACAATATTTACGAGTAGATTCTGATGAACTTCGAATTCCAGCGCCCAGAGTGTTCTTTTGCTTGATCTGTCTTTGAATCGAAGTGCAAATAATGTCTTCATCAAGCTATCTGTTAGGTTGTTCAAACTGAGGGGACATTAACTTGATCTACTATGTAGGCCATGAAGAAAATGCCATTAGTCTATTTGAGCTTTGACTCAGGGACTTAACAAATGATCGTTCCTGGCACGCAGCCCAATGTCGTTGCAGATTGCATTGTGAGTAATAATTTATTTAGAAAAATACACGAAGAATTTGTATGTACAAAATGAGATTAAAGCTGCTGCAGACACGAGGGAGAAACGGTTAAATGCTTTCTAAGATACGAAAAAAATTGAACGGGGGATCTTTCGTAAAATGATATGGGTTTTCCGGGCTTCGTTTTGAAATACAGAATACTTTCTGGCCCCGTCTTGAAACCAGGAGCCGACGGAAAGTAACAGCTACTGCCACGAAGATTTCGACCAAACTAATGCAATTTTCATAAAGGCAGCGAAATTCGGGTTTCAGTGACTTGGTTTGGATTTGCTGAAACGAAAAAATTTCTCGCATTCACTCATGCTGATTTGAGAAGAACCGGCAATGTTAGACTAAGACATCCAGTCACGTGATCGTTCTCATCCTCCAGCTTGACCAACAAGTGAATATTAATTTCCTGTGCACGGAGAAGGGTAAGAAATTAATGAAAGTGTAACGGTCAATATGATGGCTAGTTTGAGAGCACTGAAGATCTTTTTGTTCAGTCTGTCCATGAAAATAACGAACTGAATGGGTGGCATAGTCTGATTCGCTGGTAATAATGTTAGCGGTGTGTATGAAGCATACCTTAGTACATTGCACTTTAATCTACAGCCTTCTTAGCTTAGAGCTCCATCCGGCTGTACAGCAATGTATCATCAAATTTCCTAGACTCCATATTGTAATACAAATGTAAATGAGTTCACCCACAAAAGCGCACCAACCAGTCTCTAACAAAGTCAATAATATTTCAGTAAATGGAAAAAAAGTTATAACTGGCATGAACTTCCCAAGTTTATTCTAATAAATGTACAATATTATGGACCATGGATCACATACTTATTCATTTAACATAAAATTCCTATTCAAGGCACTTCCTTGCTGCATTGGCTAGGGACGAATTGCTTTACCTCAGTAACGCAGCATAGTTGAAGTAGATGGTACTTTCTCGTCGTTTCGGTCAAACTCAGTATACCTGGGTAAAGTTTATTTTGTGTGCTTTACTAATAAGTCGACTATTCTTCCACTGAGTCCAGAGATTCACCTCTAACAGATAGTCGCAATGAATACAAAGGAACGTTTGTTGAAACTTCTGTCGTGCTTTAGATACTTTCTCACCTCTGAACAATGTCCATTGATAACAAGATTTTTTGCAGTTTCTCCAAGTCCCGATAATTTTGTTGCCATTCGGATGTTGACAACGGTAAACTGGTCTTGTGACCATACATGATATTGGCTTAATTCGTGATAGCAGGGGCAGTTGTTTGGTGCACTCTGACGAACCCCACAACTTTTAAACTTGTGCCGACATATTCCAAGTCATCTGTGTAGAACAAAAACGTAAATTCTTGCTTCTCTCATAATCACATGCCCTCTTTATCTGACCTGAAACAAACAATGCTCTGTGCCGGAAAGGCTGGAATCTGACTTCTGCCTAAGCACCACGTTGTTGCCATTAGAGTTGTCTGGTTGATTGTATTGTCGGAAAGAGCGCCGCAAGATCGGGATTTACTGGTGTACTCGTTCGGAACGACATAGTGTTTCTTTACGGTTGAAAGACAATATAAATTACTCACCGTCAACTAGTCTAATGAAGTTTGATAAATGATCATCTGGTATGTTAAATATGGATCCGCTTTGATGTTATTGCGAAACTTGGAACACGGTGACTGCTAACGTGTTTGACAAATAGCAATTTACTATGATATGCTAGCTGGTTTGAACGAATTGCTTACCTTTCCGTCGAAAAGGAAGTTAACGAGAAACTTCGGAACTTCCAGTCCATCCAGTATGTTAGTCAAATTTAAGCGAAGCCTTTGACGATAGATTCCAGGAGGCATGTGACAAAAGCAAATTTGGCCTTTCTGATAGAACCGCGATTTGTTAGTCGAGCAGTTGGACTGTGGAAGATTCGCAGGCCAATGAGCGCAGACATTTTGAATGTTGCTGTAATCAACCAAAGGCACATGTAGTCAATGCTTTTCTTGCAAATAATGTTTTTCGACCACAGAATTTCAATGAGACTCTAATGATAACGCTTTAAAATACTTGATTTCTACACATCAGCCACGAGTAACACGTTCTTGTTCCGCTTCATTTTGGACAAGTTTTTAGAACCACTTGTAGTTTACAAACAATTGGCTAAAACATGGCCTATCAACAAAAATAACATTTGAGAATTGCCCATTGATAGGACTACTCAGTAGCTGTTTACATTTACTTACCCAACATATATAGGTGGATAGTCTGGATCGATTCGAACTTCCATCGTCAGACGGTAGAATCCGGTAAGCTTTTTGTGCAATTGGATGATGTACCTAATTCGAGCATGTAGGCCACCATTTTCCAAAGAGATCACTGAGGGCCGAATGAGGATTCTGTGAATTGTGATTACAATCTGTGGGGTATCTGATACGTGTGGTCTGCCATCTGTGGTGATCTGCGTTTTTGATTGGTCGGCGTTTGAGCGGCGTGTTCTGCCATGGGGTTGTCTCATGCGGCGTCTTTGAAACTTGTTTTTAATGATGGGTTGAAAAACAGGACTTCTAAACCTTCTTTTTGAGGTCTGCTTTGCGGCTTTGGCTTTGTCTGCTTCATGTCTTCCATGCCGAAGAGTACTTGACCATGTGGAAAGTGGGACGGGCATTCTGTTTACCCATTTCATTGGACTAGAGATCAAATGTTGTTCATCGGATTCCGTTGAAGTTGACTCTTCGCGGGCTGGATGAGAATATGGGTTGTTCGATGAATATAAACTTTGCTCGTATTTATCTATCTCCTTTGGAGTTAGTAAGTTCGGTGGTTCCAGTTTATCTGCCACAGTGTGAAATAGGTTGCGAAAAGATACCCTAGGATTATGCCAATCTAGTCAACAACTTTTACTGAATAAAATTTAATTTGGAAAAAAATAACAAAAAACGTGAAGTGTTTTCCAACACGTTAAATCAAATCTATGGTCATTCTGAACCTGAACACTTATCACCCCCCCACATGGGATTCATTCTAAGTAACTCAAGACTGGATAAATTCCCTCATAAGCAAACTACGGGGGGGGGAGAATTTTGCAAATGTTTGCAGACCATTTGACACATGTTGCTTCCAAGCCAACATGGCTATGGTTGATGGTTGAAGGTCATAAATTTGATCATTCAACAATCGCTTACTTGCATCACCTAAGGACTGCATGACAATTGATAACATTCACTACTTTTGATTTGGCATACGTACAATTTGGTTTTCGCTATTTACCGGTCTAGGGTAATCCAGGCAGCCGCCGTGTGTGTGCGCAAAAGTGAGTGTGTCTGACAATGCAGAACACTGAGGCGGCAGTTACTAGTGCCTCTTCCCTTGACTGCATACATGGCAATCCCCACGTCGAATACCACCGGGGACCGATTATCTTCCGGTTGGCAACCTTTGAGTGTCCGTAGGCTTTTTGCGGAAGTTTTTCTATACTTATGAATAACGGTAGCAATTAATTACTTGAAAAGAAAAATACTGTAAATTCTCTGAAGTCCCTTATGGCACACTGTATTCGTTTAGGCTCACAACTGTTTGCGAGTATATTGCGGTGTCTAGTTGTCTTTTGTTTGCTACAGTTCATAGTTTGATGCATTTTTTGGAGGGTGAATAAAATCAAAAGAGTAGTTGACCCTCAGACTGTTTTTACAACCAAAGTTACTACAGGTGAGCACAGTTTTCGCGGTAACAGAGAATCGGTCATAAAGACTTTCGTACAGACGATAAGCAAGCTGAACACTATGGATAAAAGGTGAAATGTCAGTTAAAATTCTGTAAAATTCGATTCACAGTTTACCTAAATAGGAGTCGTATTTAGTCATCATGCAAACAATAAAACAGACAGTAATTTGTTAAAGTTTTGCTCTGTCCACAAGAAAGAATGACGAGGTTGGTCAGTGCAAAACGTACACCAAAATGGATCTCCGTGTAACCTTAATAAACTCTCAGGTGCTTCCATAATTTCACCGAAATTTTGCCTGAGCTCTTTATTTTGATTGCCAAAATTTGGCATGCAGAAAATGATTCGATATCAAAATTCAACCAGTGTGATGCAAAATACCATAATCTGATGCTACCTTATATCTGAGCAGCTTACACCGTTAGAGCGTATAAAAATGTTTGTTTTTTCTTCGTTCCGGTTATTTCTGTCGGCCATCACCAAGATTTATTTCGCGAACCCAAGAAAAAACTACTAAGCGACTCCTCAGCTACAGACTTCACTTCGAAACTCACCCGTTTCTGATTTTCGTCCAGCCCCACATAGACGGCACTCTTTAAAAGACTGTGTGCTCCCACGATTTGGAAGCAAAATGGTGAAAAATCTACGCTTTATTCAATGATTTGTGAATCAAACACTTTCGTCCTTGAGCATGGAAAGCCCCATATTTGCATAAGGAATTATTAACCATGTAAACTTACAGATTTTATCAGAAAAATGCATGATTTCGGTTGTGATACTGTATACATTCAATGATTCAGTTTGAGGATTGTGTCAAAATTCTCATGAGAGTTTCAATACAAATTTCAAGAATTATCGCTTTGACTGAACTCTAACTGCGCGTCAACACAAAGATCTTTCGTGCATCCGTATACCACAGTATTTTCGCAGAAGCTAGATGGATTTCTTATTAACTGTCATTAGATGAAGAAGACTGTCAGAGATACTTTATTTTGTGACAGTACATTTGATCTGTTGTTGCACCGAGGGAAGATCATTTGTCACGTCATGGAAAATCAATGAAGCTCTGTTAAATTTCACTGCTTCAGAAACCTCGTATTTACTGTTTGCCTTTAGAGTCGATGAAGTCTGCTTGACCGTTGATCGTTCGGATTTACTCTAATATCGAACTTGAAACTCAGCGCAGTGATACGTTGATGAATCCGTAATTTAACAACAATACAATACATCTACGGCCTTAACTGGCTAGCTGAGCTCCGTCATTGTACACAGAAATACTAAACTGTTTGCTGACCGTTGGTCAGTTGATCAGCATCATGGAATTCCAGCTTGAAGGCAGTGTACTGAGGTTCTTCTAATACTCGTCAAATTTATCACGCAGCTTTTTTCGGTTCGCCGTGAATTCCTTCCTAAAACTGATAGACGTGAACTTACTCTAGAAATGGAAGAAGAGAAAGTGAATGATTTCACAAACTTGTTCCTGATATGATTGGATAGTTTATTTCGGGTATTAACTTTAGTCCCCTAGATTTAGTTACATGCACAAAAATGCTTATTGCGAAAACCTAAGAAATGGTTATTGAAATTTTTCTAACAACGGGTGAATCGGGAGGCTACGTTGTCGAGTACATATGATAGAATTACATAAGGTTCCTGTCTGTCTCGAGTGTTGAAAGGATGTGATATGTCCCGGTCTTGTTAATCACCAGCTTACTTCTCAATCGCTTCTGGTCTGATATAATGCATAAAACCAGATCACTGCCCATATCAAAGCTGTGTGCTGGAGGGAATTTCGGCCAGAAATAGCACAATCGTGTTACTTTTCGTTTCACAACAGCCGTTCGTCTATCCACTGAAGTCACTTTCCTTGAGTTTCTTGGACAATCCTGGCTGACTAGAACGTACAGCTGTAACCACTGTATTGTTTGCAGAATATTAGGTAATTTTAAGGGAACCCGCTGAAAAATATCCAAGATGTATCAAAGGCTACTTTGGAAATTTCAGTCACTAAATTCGGGCATAGGTAAAATGTAACTTTCAATTTTAATACTGAAAATGTTAGTGACAGGTAAAGTTTGGTGGGCCTCTCTTTGGAATTGTGAGGAGCTTCTGCAGTTGAATTATAGTTTTAGAGCTCGACAGAAAAGTACACTCAGGCCACCTGAAGTTATATATCCCAGTGAACCGACAAAGAGCTCAATTGTCCTTATGAACAATGTTGCAATGGTTGTTTTAACGAAACACTGCAACTGCCTGATCAAACACACGCGCGCGCAAGTTCGAATGTGTTACTGTGGCCAGAGCAAGGAGTTATGGCTAATAGTAGTAAGGAAAATACATGTTAACTTTTCATGCCCGTCTTATTTCATCAATCAGACTATGAATGTATTAACAAACCAAGAAGAAATATCAACTTTATTCTAATTTTGGCACTAGTCCAAAGAGGTTGATCTGGATGCGACGTCACATCGGTGCTTCAAAGATGAGTGACAAATATATCCAAGTAAGTTTTAGATAAGAGAACCACTTAAATTCGGAATGAAGAGCACGTTAACGGGCTTTGCTAAACAAGATTTTAGTGTTTGTTAATGGCGTGATATTTAGTAGAACATTTCGAGCCATGTGCAGTGGGAGCGGTCAGTGGCTATACCAAAATCGATATCTAGCAATATAACTGCCAATAATTTGCGAATTTCAATAGTCGTGGTAATAATGCTAAGACCTGAAGTAATAACATTCATCACGAGATCCGTTCTACCGATATTTTCATTTTCTTGCCATCATTTGAACGGTACGTCCAGCTGAACGATTCTAACGATTCGCTCAAATCAAGTCAACGTGTTATTTTGCATAACAAGTTAGCTTCTTTTATTTAGGATCATATTATTTGTCATAAGCAAGGCAAAAATGAGCAGGTTTCATTAGGACCTGGATGACATTAACGAAATACCGTACAGTTTAGGTTTTGAAACTGGGAAAGTCATCTAGGGTGACTAGTAGTCCTCGCAGAATATGTCACACAGAAAGCAGAGGTGATCACATTCAGTTTGTTTCTGAATGATAATGCTGTTTCCATGTTGAAGAGCCAAGCTGATTTTATCCCGAGTGTGGCTTTATTAACCTTGTCCAACCGCAGATACGATAGTATTTTTGGCCAAAATCGGAACAGCTCCAGTGTTAAAAAGTTGCGTCATCAGTCAACAGCTGGGAGACACGTTTTTCCTTTCGCGCGACTTGCCGAACAGAAACATGTGTAATCAATTCTGTTGGGATTTATAGTCTTCGTGTATTCACATTGACTTCTTGTCAGAGTTCTTTGTACACAACCAACCGATCTCATTTCCGCTACAGACTTTTGAAACGTTTATGGTCATACAAATTTCTGTGACCGGGTTTCGGATGAATGCGAGGGGTGGTCCACGGATGGGATCATTTTGACTGCAGATTGCCACGTGTCTGACGCTCATTAAATACTATAATCGACAGGGAGGTTTACAAGGTCCGAATTAGAATGTCCCAGCCGGATACGTGCGTAGACGCAAAAACAGAGATAAAAACAGACAAAGAAACACGCAGAATACAAACTGTAACATCAAATTTGTTACACTTGTAACCCCTCTTTTCATTTACACGGCGTTGCATCAGGACTACAGCACTTTTTCAGCCCACCTGTAGAGAAAAATATAATGACTTAGTGGACACAATTTAACAACAGCAAACAGCATGTACAAGCGCAACGTAAGGGAAACAACATGTCGAGTTTTTGCCAATGAAATCATAACCGCAGAACAAATGTGCATGGTTTTGTCACTTCGGAACCGTGGTTTGAGTTCCTAAAATCAACCGTCAAAAATTTACCAGATTTTAATACATAGGTAGTCCGAAAAGGGTAATCACTTTGTGAATACAGGGCGAAAATGTACGTCGTAAAGTGCGATGGATGAAACAGTAACCGATAAACTGTAAACCAGACAATAGAAGGGCAGATAAAGCCTCACGTGTCTGATGGACACTGTCCAGCGTACAAATGAAATATCAAGAAACTATTTAGGGGTCTTCATTAATTATTTAAATTCCAAGCTTCGAGTACAGCCGGCGACATTACTTGAGAGTTAGTCATCCGACCTATCCGACTATATCGATGTTCAAGCGAAGTGGTCTAATATTTCTGTTACTACAACCAACGTATCAAACAAAATGGTTCTACCATTTGACATACTAATAACGGGCGAGGAATTATTCGGAATTTTAAAGTTCACACAGAATGTCGCAGGTTATGACTACTACCTTGGTTTATTCAATTTCGTATCTCGACGCTTAGTTCTGTGCATAAGTACACTGGAACATGCAGGCTGTGGACTGTCATATTTATTTTGTGTAATCCACGATGCTTTCTAATTCGCTAGCTACGCTTGGAACTTTTTCAAATTTTCTGTCCCAATGTGCTTCAAGTCGGCAGCGCATCGCTTTGGATATTCGGATAATGATTACGGAATTTTTATTCCGTACAGGAACAGGAAACAGGAAAAAGGTATCCTCGACATTACATTTTTGAACTGGTCTGATGAAATAAAGGAATGCTCCACTTAAAATGATAGGTGCCGGATAAACCTGAAGTTTACAGCTGAATTTTTAAAACAGCCTGCCACTGACTTGCTACAGGACTCCGATTCCTCTTTACCTGTCCTGTGTAATCACCCGAGATATATGGAACACTGAGGAGAATGCTTCCTCACTTGAAATAGTTGTTGATAATGTTATCTGTAAGATATCACATTGATTTTAATTATGGAATCACTGCGCCATGGCTTTTGTTGATTTTTCTCTGATTTTTCTATTCAGATCGGTGGACCACCCAATCCAAAGATCGTTCTTCTAGTGCACATTTCGCAATGTATTTTCAAGAAGTGGCCCTACGGGAACTAGTAGAATGTAATGCCCCTGGAAGAATGAGACGAGTGATTGTTACTCATCCATACTTTTGTAAACGCTTCTCCAGAATTGAATATGAATACCTAATTTGTAATTAAGTTTTTCTCCAAATGGTATTTGACATAGTTTAATCTTAGTTAACCGAGAAAAGTCCTGATCTGACCTCCTTTCGAATCACTGTCAAAAATGCTCTTTCAGGATGCATGACTAATATAACTCTCGGTTATCCGTCTCATCTATGATTAAGGAATGGTCATTGGTCTCCCGATTTCCCATTGGCACGAGAGGTTACATTTGTTTAATGTGGTTTCAGAAAATTATTTCTATGGTTGCAACACTCTCGGCAATCAAATGTCAAAATCTTTCTGTTACTACAGTCACTTCCGTTTTGCTTGTAAGACTGCAGTAAAAAAATCTTCCGTGCACGTTTCCCGCTACTAATTCTTGGGAATCTCTAGGAATTGACCATTGGAAACGTGAAAATCTTCAACCCAAAACGAGTGCTTTTTGTAAATCCACTATTCCAAGTCACTTGCTGTTGTTTATTTTTTAATGTCAGTCTACAAAAGTTGATCACGTGGAACGGTCTAAATGCCAGTTGGCTTTTTATTACATTGACAATTGCGTTCCATGTTCTTTATATTCTAACCGAGAACAAACCGCAAATTGGCTTGATGACATCTATTTTTGTAGCATTGGTAATTATTTTAAGTCAATTAGTATGCTTCAGGAGGGAATGAAGCATCATTTTATTCTGATTAGTTGGAACAAATATTTTTGTCCGAACTGTGATAATCCCGACCGGAAAGGATCCGTTTTGTTTTTTCTAACAACTTTTGTGGTACCTCCAGCGAAACGGTGCTTCTGTTACCTGAACCCGACAACTTATCCGTATAAACACAGCATTTAATTTCTAAGCAGTTCTTTAATTGTCTTATTCTTGGCCTAGTCCTCAGTCAAAGACATTCCTCTTTCGTTATGTTGTTCACTTCAAGTTAATTCAGTGATAAAGCTGCAGATCTATGTAGTCTATTCAGCGAAAGCGATCATTTTTCTATGAATCTCAAAGGAGCAACGCAATACTGGACCTTGGATTAATCTGCTTATACTTCATTGTCTTCGCGAGCAGTCATAGATGCTCTTTCAGAGTAACCAAATAGCTCTAACTGGTGCTGTTTGAAGCATCTCTGTTGAATCCTATGTCTATCCTAGTTTGACTTACCATTTGGAGACGACATTACGACTTGAAAATGTGAAAATCACTACGCGAATTGTTGATATCTTTCAATACCTTTACTGACTAGTTTTCAGATATAACCATTTCCATCTCGGTAGCGAATTACCAGGTAGTACGTGCAACATCAACAGGGTTTCACTATGCAAAACGAAATGTCTACTGTTTTGTGCGCTAAAGACTATCAGCAGTAGTTAGACGAGTTTTACTATCTAAACATCTCATCAATTTATCGTATGTAAACAATGTTTGGTTTTTCCCTCACAATTTTAAAGAACAGTCTGAATCAATCTGGGTTTTTATTCGCTAAAGTGACCCCGTTGAGTTGAGGGCACCGACATCATGGGTGGTCAGGCCTCGGTGGCTTGCGTAGTTAATCTAAAATCTCTGAACTCCACCCCAGGGTTCTGACAGTGCGCCTTCTTCGCGCAGAATCGTACCCCCGAATGAGTTCCGTGGTGGGCTTTGGGGTAGAGTTATTATTATTATTTGCAAAATAGTGCCACCTTGGACTGCCATTTATTGGTACGACTAGCCTGGTCCTTCTGCTAGCCGACAAGATTCGTCATGGGTGGTAATCGGTGGTCACGGGATAGCGCCAACAACACCCACAGACCGAACAGGAACACGCACACTGACAGAAGCACAAATGCACGTGAGGCGTTTTGCTCTATATGGTAATGTTCATACTGATGGAAGGTTCGAGTAACTCGAAGACCATGGGTCCCCATTTATGACGTACTCTAAATGGGTGGTCCGAGATTAGCACTGTTGTTGTACTGACTCATTCTTGTGACTTTCCCGAATCTAGAGGTTGTTATCCATAGTAATAGTAGTAATAGTTTTAGTAATATTGTTGTTATAAGCAATACTTATACAAACAGTACAGTTCAGATTAATGATGAACGTGACTTAATTGTACAGGAGGTAAGCAGCAATGGATAAATCAGTTCGTTTGAAAGTGGGATCCCGCCTCGGATTTGTCCTGCATAATGCTCACTACTTGTGATCGCAGCAAACAAAATGCTTCTTGGGGGGAGGTCGAGTGTAACGAGAATTTTAATTCAAAGCAGAAATTCTTCCACAAAAGCAAGTGGCAAATTATGCCACAAACAGGTATGAGAAATTTTACATTCATCTGCTCTTAGTTGTGAATGTCAATCAAGCCACCTGAATCAAAATCCCGTCTGGCGAAAACTAATCTATCATTTGGCCGGAAACACTAGTTTTATCTCTGCAACTATGGATCACTTTTGGCACACCATTAAAATAGTTATTCCGCTGATTTTGTAATACTATGACCAAAACAAGAGGGACAAAATAATGGAGTCATGAATGAAACCTTGAAGAACGTCAAATGCCTGCATATATGCATGTTACAGTAGCATATTTTTTATGAATTATGCTATAAAACTTTTAATTAATCGATTTGTTCTTGGTCTTTTGAGCATCCATTTTTCCCCATATCCCAGTAAGAGCAGACATTCAGTTGTTTTACAAGAACTCAAAAATGAAATAGTTTCAGTTCACAGGAAACCTGATGGTGGTAGCTTGTCGATGTTTCTTTGCTGGAACTGATACCAAATCTAGTATCTGAAGACAAAATCTACCGGGATCAATGGGCCTACTTTCACTGAGAAAATCTTCTATCCATCCAACCGATGACAGTAAGTATTTTACCATTCTATAACTAATCTTGTTAAGATCCAGAGGAGATTTGAGTTTTTATACTTCTAATAAACCTGCGTTGTTGATAGAATTTGTAACTGGGACGTTATATCAATCGAGAAGGTTCTCCTAGCGTCCACAATAGTAGCAACAAACAGTTCATCAATTTTTCAATGTGCTCCTTATGTCATTTGGTCCGGATGTCATAATTAACAGGTTTCGTTCATTACCCGTTTGAACACGTCGAAGGTGAACGCCCGCGCCTTGACTGTCGACTATCATATTCAATCCAAAAGCAAATGAGTTTAATTCTGAGAGCAAAAACATATTAACATACATAAATAACCGGGTCCAGCATACAAAACTTAAATTTAGTACTCAGGTACAAACAATCAGAATCTATTCAAAGATATACTGAAAGATACGCTCATAGATCATTTGTTCTACCTTCTGTCTCTACCCACTGCGAAGCTAGCCGCCCGAACTCCCCATGGTTTGAGTCTATAAGGCATCATATAGAAGCGCGTCACATATTTAAGATCAGCGCATCGAATAGCGACTTCCTTGTCATCTGAGCTACCCTACTAATAAAATACGAGCATGCATCGTTTTCAAGAAGGGGCAATGGCAGTCAGTGGGTTGTCAAATGACGGAGTTGATCAGTGGTAGGAGGATTTGGGCCCACTATCTTTTCGTCTCGGGACCAAAACCTTATCCGCTTGACCATCGCCGTTGAGATATACGCGAATTATGTTTAAACGTGATGATATGCACTTTTTACTTCAATATGAATATGAGAAAATTTCAGCTTGTCCATTATCCACCTTTTTTACAATTTGTCTATCATGGGTGTCGGTAAAATGTTCCATTTACACTGGGTGGATGATGAAAACTGGTAAAAATGGCTAACACAAAACTTTGTATAAGGACTACTTTTTCCATCATCAAACTCACAACAATTTTTTGTTCTCAACGGAGTCCACAAATAAGGTCGATAGTTGTACTTTTTTCGTCTGCGACTTCGTTTCTCATCTGGCCTCGTTTCTTTTAACAGTTTCGTTGAATTCGTTTTTATAAATCTCTGGGGTAGGTTCGGATTAGTCCTACCTTGGCTTAAAGATAAAAGCAACTCTTCTGGCCTGGGTCTGTTCCAATAATAGGTATCTTTGGAGGCATGAGATGGGGTCGGAGTCAAATCGGTTCCATTCATTGGTCGGAAATCCAAAGCTTCCGAGGATTTCGCAACTTCGGTAAGACGAGTCTTCTCCTTGATCAGCGACATACACGTGGCTTGAGGTAACATAAATAACGGTATGTGACAAATAATTACGATTATTTTTGGAAAAATAAGATATCCAGACGTAGATCGTTTGTTTGAAACATAAATCAGCAACAACAGTGACATGAATTCTTCTATTCGAGAAGTGGTCCAGTTTTCAAGCAAAGAATTGATGTGACCGGTCATGCTCAGAGAAACCTTAAAATCCGTGGATGTTATCCTTTGAAGTCCGGCAATAACGCACAGGTAGAATATCATTCCGCTGATATTCCGACACATGTTGCTTCCATTACGTATGGTCAGACAATAGGGAAGGGTTCTTGGTTTTGTTGAGCTTCGTTGTTCGCTTAATTTACCGATGAGTCCCCAGCACTCCGAAACAGTTCATCATTAAAGTTGGGCTCTAATTACGCACAACTCGCGATATCGTACGTCTTTGAATCAACTTGGTTTCCCCGTTGGTGTTTTTATAAGCTCTGTTGAGTGGAATTTCTTAATTTGTTTTAGATGTGTGAACACCCATGCATACACCACTTTTCTTTGCATACAACTGGGAGAAAAGATACCATGTGTGCGTGAGTGTGAAAGAGAAAACCCAGATAGGTGTGAGATTTCGAAAATTGTATTCTGGGCCCGGTCTCGAAAACCTCGTGTGCGCTTGTTTGCGTCTGTGTGTGTGTGTTCGTGCAGCCATGCTGTTGTGGGCGTGCGTGTATTTCCATTCTGTATACTTGTGCCTATTCCCATTACCTGTTCACACCTGAACGTGCATGCACACAAACAAGCGGATATCGTCATTGTATCAGAATTTGAAGACGACCACGTACGCACATAAGGCACAGAGACACCTGGTCACACTAACGTGATCACATTAGCAAACCACACCATACATTTGTATGGTGTATGAAACGGAACAATAAGAGACTAAATAGCAGTAACATTAAACCTATCCGAAATATCTAAATACAAACAAACGCACAACTTTTCGAGCACATCGACCCAAGTGGAATTAACGGCCATACCACTTTCATGCTGTTGGTTTATTTTGCTTCCTTTCCTCTTGTTTGCATACAACCTTGGTATTCGCCAAGCAATGGTAGAAGGCTTGACGTGATTTTTGATAAAATGATCTTTCTAGATATAAGTATCAAATGAAACTACTTTTACTAAATGTAGTTTCTGAACAAAACCCTGGTTTCCCTGGTGATGGGTCGAATTTGCTCAACCTAGCAACAAAATAACGTTTCCGATTGGACACCCCTCTTTCGGGTGAATTGGTTCAAGTTATAATTTAGTTACTGAGACCGTTTTGCCACCTTCTTGGCTGTCTTATCTAGCTTTTGGCCTTGAAATTGAGCAAATAAATGGCTATTTGAAGATTTACAAGTGTTAGGATTAGTTTGCTAAAACCTCTAATATGGTTTGCTGGCCTGGATTGTAGATAGTGAACCGGTAGAGGTCCACCTATAAGATGTTTCATGATAGAAATTTTATCAACTGTCGCGTATGGTTTCCTGTAAGTGCTGCCGCAAACGTATCAAGGTCTAAATCGAACAGATTTTTTGCTGTTCAATTTAAAATAAGAGGAACAAAACCAAAGCAACTGTTCAGTGGAAGAACTACTTACGCGGATGTTTTAAACGGATAGGTAAACTCACCTGTAGGGTAGGTGGAGAGCAAGGAAGTAGTAAATTAAAAATTTTCAGGTTCTCCAAGCAGAACAAGGTCGGATTACTTGGGGCGAGTGATTCCACCGGATTGTTCCTGTATGTTTAATCCTTCAAAGTAGGTGAAGGAAACAACTGTTCTGGTGGATCAGTCAAAGGTTTTGGTATCTAGAAATCATGAAACAACCAAACTGCTGCAACCTTAAAATAACAGGTAAAACATCAGGAACCTAGTCCGCAAAAATCTTTTGTCCATCCTCGTTTTTCGACGGTGACTGATGCGCTTAACTGTGAAAAATTTCCCCGATCGAGGAATTCTCAGTTTAAACTATCCAACCGTTTTTGGCAGATCTGCTTGACCTCATCCGTGAAGGACTTTTCTTGAGCGAATCCAGGTGAAAACAAAGAAGCCGTGCTCTAGGATCGGAAGCTTACGTCATACACAGTTTTATGATGAGGCGGACAAAAATAATTGTTTGCACACACGGTACACCAAACGTAAAGACAGACTGCAAACTGTAATGGATAACAGTTTGTGCAAATTCTTCGTGGGTGATAAGTTATAATTGTGTTGTTCCCGTGATAAAACTGTTGCAAGTTATTAACGAAGCTAATGAAATTTCTACCAAAATATGTTAAGGTCACCATAGAACCTATTTCGCTCAGGCATATATTACTTGTTAAAATTGCTTTGGAGTTCTAGACAAAAATTACTTGCTCTCCAATGCGACTGAGAATCCACTTTAAAAAATATCTATTCGGAGTAGTCTTTGCGTAAGACCCGTTTATTTTTGTTACTTCAGCAAGAAAAAGGTTGCTGATTGCCTCCTGGGATAGGTAGTTGGCTGATTTTGCAAGTAGCAGTCAAGCATTGCCCCTTATTTCGGTGTGCTCTGCTGGTAAAATCACTTCACTATACAGATACATCAATTGTGTTCGTTATTGTACTTCTCATTGTCTACTTATTATTCTGTGCGACAAAAATTTAATCAGGTACCAAACAGTAGTTTCATCCACTGACCTGATTAAATTACAGCTTTCTTGTAGTGATTATTGCAATGGTAATAACACCACGTTGGTTGTAGGTGTTGCAATTTGCCTACACTTCGATTATCGTGGATAAAATTTCTTTTTACAAATTTACATTCCAATTGGTCTTATGAAATGTTAACATGTCATTGTACGTTTGGTTGTTGTTGTTTTTGCCTATGCTTTTGTGTGCGCACATGCGCACTTCGAAGTTCTTGGTGAGTGAGTGACTTGTTGTCTTGCCCACTGTGCACACCGGTAGCGACCAACTCAACTGATTTGTGGCACTCCGGGAACTATATTCGCCAGCTAGGTTGGAGGCCCGCTTATCTCGAAAATCGAAACTCACGCGGCATCCAATTCTCGATGGGCCCCAAACAATTATACCCCGGGATACTTGATAGCAAATTCACTTTCTCCTGTTCGTACTACTTAAGCAGCGTGTTAGGGATTCGCTCTAGCCAGTTAACTTTGTGGAATTTTTTCTTCATTTGAATTTTCAATGAATTATTTCCATTCTATCTGCATTTTGTGTTCCACACTCCACACGTACATAAGCACACACACAATTTGAAGAAAACATCTCGTTCAATGGTCAATTTTAGTGATTGGAACTTTTCAGGTGTTTAGCATATATCTGCTCGTCACTATCCTTGTTGTCATAGCAGGTTTCCAATGTCCCAATTCTAAAAGTAAAATTAACAAATTACGGTCTTTCTTCCTGCCAATGGTATTTAATTGGTCTTACAGTAAAAGTGCCCACCTGTTATTTTGCTGTTTGCTAATGTAGGTGTCAACCGTAACTTTACATTTATTTGGAACAACATTACAAATGTGTCAAATAGCTGTGACAGCTATTTTTATAAAGGCATCCTCAAACACATGTGGGGTCGAAAACACCCACAAAGGTTTATGTCCATCGCTTTTCGGCTTCCCAGAGCCCAAAAGTTAAGACCAAGTAGATTTTGGTACTTAGTTTGAAGGTCCAACAATCACTTGCTAGCAAATGAAACGAAAAAAAACATTTAACTTAATTTTATTCACTATTCGTCACTAATATTTCTGATATCTCAACTTGGAATCGCAATTAAACCAACATTAAAAACAAAACACGAGAAACGCGACTGATAACCTTATCACACCTTGTCTACAGAGCTAATTTTTTTGGAGTTGAAGAGACCGCTATCTAAAAGAAAATTTGAGCCGCTATTAATCGGATTGATCGTAGAAATTCCACTCCTCGTCCAACGGTTTAGTATCTTGTTTTGAATGCGTTCTTGTAAGTAGAAATGCACAAATGTTCAGAACGGCACCTCTCCCAATTCTAATTTTAATCCTTCGAGACTAAAAGCGAAGCTCAGTAGAGAGATCAATCCTTATAACACACAAAGGGTAGCTGCAGGTTTCAATGGCCATCAAGGACTATTAGATCATTCCAGTCAAGGGATTTCTGGCTAAGCAAATGGCTCAAATGTATCCTGTTGCGACGACAGGACCACGTGACGCCAGAAAGCCGTTCATTTTTAGGTTAGTGCTTTGCTAGCATGTTAGGACTAATCTAAAATCTCAGCTGTTTGTCACTGAGCAAATGCAACTGCATATGAATGAGACTTGACATTGGAATGTATTGGAAAACATTTGTGATTTATTTCAGGAGTCATACGTTCAATCAGCAACAAAATACAATTTTAATTAAATATTTCCATTATTACTTACAAAATCCTTCATCCAGTTTTTCGACATTATGCACAGAGAAATTCTGCGGTTACTAAAATATCTAATAACATGCATTTCGTTACTAGCCATGCAGAAATTCACTTACAAGAATTATTAAGGACTGAATTTCATTTTTCGCTCGGCCATTATTCAAGTTGAACTGAGATCATTTTGAGTTAACAACGCAAAGAGCGCAAAAAGAGAGCAACATAGAGGATTTAAAAAACTTCTAATTTATTGTTGAAAAATTAGCAAAGGAAATATTTTTCAGTAAAAATTGTAACATCTTTCATGTTCGTTTACGCTGTTCCTGTCGTTCATCTACTTCACATAAATAATGTCTTACTTTTGAACTAAGCACCGAGTTTTCGCTGTGATGTCTGTCATCCTCGTTGTTGTTCAGCTTTCAAATGCATTTCAGGTTATATGAATGAACGATTTGTTTTTTTAATAATGAAGTAGTTTTTAACTAAACAGTTTAACTGATCCATATTCCGGTTGGAAATTAACTCCGTCGGGAATTACTTTCCGCTCATTTTTATGTCAATGATATGTGCAACTTTCGTTTAAAACCTTGTGCACAGACTGTCTCTTTTCATCCAGTGATCAGAGCGTGAAATCAGCATTCTGTTTGCAGGAACAATCCGCGGAAATAATCCGACTGTAGTCCAAATTACCTCAGGGCGCCACAGTCGAACTTAGATTTCCAATAACTGGCTGATTCTAGCTGTTCAATTCCAATTAGCGCAGATGGTTAGATGACCAATTAGCGCAAATTACCCGTTGCTGAACTGAATCTGGCCATGCTAAGCAGAAGATTGAAGCATACCCTTCTTCACTGGGTGGTCCAAATTTGTTAACACCCTTCGTTGCTGAAAACGGTTGCTTTAATGCGTTGCTGTGTCTATGTGCATTTGCAAAGAATGTGCCTAATATCGGTACCCGAGAAAACAAAGTTCTTCCGCTGAAAAACCAGTCAAAACCGAATCGAGGTCATATTCCCCTGAAGTAAAGAGACTTTGGGTGGCTAGTTGTGCATCACCAGAGGTGGAGATCTAGACCGCAGAATCGAGATAACATATCTTTCCCAAATCCTTCACAACGGTCTACCGTAATGAGATCATAAACAGGTGCATTGCGGTGAAAATAAGCAGGTAAGGAGATCATGAAGCACTATTTGATCGTGGGTGGTTTCGTTCTGAGTGACACCTTCTAGTTATCAACAGCGTAATCTTCGCAAGGGCATGGACGAATAATCGGAAACCAAATAGATGTATTTCCAATCTTGAATATAATACACTCTTATTTCTTCTGTTAGCAAATTACTCAAATGAAAGAAGTAGTTTCCATCAGTGATGGTATTCCTAGGATTCTCAGTCAAACTACGTGAAGTAAATAAAAAGCTGAAAAGAAGGAAATTCTTTAGACTTCGTAGGGATTTCTATAGTGGTGCATCAATCAGTATTAGTGCTTACCCGCCGAGTACCGAGGCACGTTGAATTCGTGGCATTATGGAGGCCATTAGTCGGGTTTTGTTTGGCGTATATGCTCGAATTTAAGGTACACCATCGTATGTTATGCTTCTCAACGGTTTATCGACCAACATTTGAATAATATCACGCGCGTCGATTGTAGTTGTTCGTTGAGTACGTTATTTAACCTTTTTCGTAGACTACGGTTTGGAAGGAAACCTATAAATAAAATCTCTTTTGAATAGTTGAATAGCAAATATTACGGTTTCTAGTCGTCTTATCTCTTGGAAGTTTGCAATTCTGCGACCTATCCATGTCTGAGATATTCTATTGCAACTGATTTACATTCATTGCATGCTAAGAACAGTAGACGGACATTCTGCAACAAAGCTGGCCGGCACAAACCGTGTAGTGTTCGCATGATTTCCGAGCGCGAGTTAACAACCTGCAGTGCTCAATGAATCCTTCCAAAAATTAATTGAACCATCTATTGTTCAAAACGATTTAATTTGTCAGCTGATATGAGAAAGCATATTACAGCATATAGCTGTCCCTTTGTTAGGCAATCCTGAGTGATATACTTTGTGTCAAACATTATGGCTAGCAGTAGTGTTCCACCAGCACCGACCACAAAATTGGTAACTCCATGTAGTGCTTGGGAGTAATAACGCTTATTTGGACGTGTAAGTACCTAGATGACTTTTCCCAAATACAGCTTAAAAAGCTAAGGTCGAAAAGACAAGTGATTGTGTACTACGTTTCCCAAATGTGAAGTCAATGTAATCCTGTTTTTGCTCGGCATCAAAGGACTGAGGAAACAAATATCTCAATGCAAAGCCTAACGACACTATTTTGTTCTAGAAAATTTAAATTAAATCACACTGTTAATAAAAATATTTTGCTATTCGATTATACTACGCAAATCAGCAATCATTAGTCTGACATCCGGTGATGTTTACCCGGTCATGTCATCATTTTATCCGATACCGGAAGATAAAACGTCCACAATTGTTTTTGCACACCTGAACATATATGTGCCTCACTTAGTACCTCGGTGCCCTTTTCATCCGTCCATTCATAGACGTCATCCTGGTAGGTCTTAGCCCTCCGGAGTTGTATAGCAGAAATCAGGTGAGCTTTCATGCAGGAGGACAACAAATCGCCCCACCCCCGGCCAGATTTGCGGTAGGTCGTACGTTTCATTTGGTCGTAATCAGGTCATCTGAATTAACAAGATAACAGAACGGGTGACATGTTGAATAGCGATGAAAAACAGACAAGGCTTCAGGCGCCGTACATGATAGTGGAAGAAGTGAGTGGGAATGAATTGGGAAATTTTGCATTTTTTTCTGGTCGTGCCCACTAGCGGTCAAAGAGAGTTGCAAAATCCAAACGGTAGTCAGATATTGAATTATTTCTGATGATTCGTGATCAAGTACACGAAACTAATTGGAGTTCTTTTACATTTCATCTGCTGTGAAATTTTCTTGCCTTACCTTGAGATCTAATTTCTTCTCGCTCTCTTTTTTTTCAAAAACCTACCGCAGTGTCCTCGGGCGTCCGTCGTTAGAAGAACCTTTGGTGGTCGCGGAGTAAAACTACTACCGCGCAATGCTAGACACGTTAAAAGTGACTATCGTTCAGATACTACACTCAAGCGATTTTCATGGTGGAGTGATTGATGAAAAATCTAAACAGATGTTCTAGTCTCGAAAAGGTGTGTAATCATAATAAAGCATGGTGGAGTTTAGGCGCCTTAATGTACGCGGCTGGATGGTGCTCATTCAAGGGTCAGATACAATGAGTCATTCGTTGTTCGCTTGGAGGGTGGTTTCGAAATTTTGCAGAATCGTCCGATCCTTTCAATAAGTAGAAATTGGGTATATCTCGTGCCAGAACCACTTTTTGTGTATGCGCGAATAGGACAAGCTTTGCCCATCAGTGATGGTTACTCCAAAGCCGATTTCATGATTTATCATTTTCTATCAAATAACTGTCCTACATTGACGCCTCTTCCGCTGATGACGAAAGTCGACGAACGAAAACCAAAAATATAATCATTATTTAGGTCCACATCCGCATTTATGTGGGATTATCCTTTCTATGAAAAAATTTGTGTTGCTTCATTTTCTATTAGTTTCGTGGACAGCAATACATGAGTTGCTTGTACCAGGCTACTTACAAATCCAGGAATACGTACCTCGATTCATGACAGAAGAAACTGCATGCAAAGTACAGAACCGTGAAGTGAGACAAGTCAAATATACTCGGATATCGCAAACTCGAATGAAAGTCAAGTGTTTTGGCCAGGTCATTTAGTAATAAGCATTTAGTATTCAAATGGACAATGCACTAGAAGTTCAGTACCATCCCATTCACCAGCTTTCATTACAATTTACCCTGATGTAACAAACCATTATTGCATGGGCAGCTATTTTTTGCTAACAGCACGTCTTTAACAAAACGCTTGTTCTGGACACCAAATTTTCTTTTTGTTCTCTAAACCCTTAACCGACTCCCATCACGCGGCTCGTGAGTTGGTCGTCGGTGTCTACGAATCGGATTTGAAGCATAATTTTGCCGATGGATTTTACTGCCAAACATAGAGTTAACCTAAGATTCGTCCAATGGAAACCGCAGTTGAGAACGTCAAACCGTTTTCTATATGGTAGCATTTCTCCAGAGAGTTTCCCATTGTGCGGAAAAATTAAAAACTTGACCTGGATTCTCAGGAAAATCCCTTATATTCGAGAAGCTTTATAAAAGTTCCTCATTTTTGCACTCATCAGATTTCTGAAACCATTTTCTTCGATTCTCGGATTCTACCTTGAAGAAGCGCGATAGCCAAAGATTTCGTAAAGAACAAACCTCGTCTCGTTTAAACTACGCTGTTCCCTAAAAGCTCATCCAGCGTTGGCAGTTGTTTCCATTTATGGAGGCTGCTTCTTTACCTGTCCTCATCGGAAGAACAAACACTGACCACCACTTCTTGCGCTACTTAAATAAAACTATTCTTCCGAACTTGGATGGCGTACAAAGAAATGTACTTGAAAAATGCATGAACGTAGTCATTTATTGTCTTATTTATTTAATCATAAGTGCTGCGCTGTACGTTGCTCTATTCTAACAAAACTACTCATGTTCTTCTTCAGTCCTAATCTCCAGGATGCGTCTACGCATTGACTGCTTTTGTGAATAACCTAAGTTATGTGCTAAAATTACTGGCAGCAAGTGAGCTCTTGTTCTTAATGTATTCATAGGTAAGAAATTTGCACTTTTTCAGTCAGAACTTCGAAAACATAAAAACTTTTCGTCGAATTAGATTTCCGTCCAGTCGTCAATGGTAAAGTAATACCATCAATATCAAGGATCTCTTTGGGTTTCATTTTGTGGACCAAAAATTCATTCAGAGGTGCTTTCGTTCAGCGCTTTCTGCGTCTGGGTTAGACTTCCTACCATGGACTAAACCCGATTATAACCTTAGGGTCAAGCTGACTAAGTGAAAAATCAGGTTGAATATCACAACAATATCTTGATAAGTGCCAGCAGTTTTGGTCTAACAAATCGTCGGCATAATTTCATCCCTAAGGTCAACGAGCGTCGTTATGCATGCAAAAAGACCTGAAAATAGGAAGTTGCCTAAACATTCATAGCAAACGCTGAGGAAATCTCCGGAGTTAGAGCCAGCTTTAATCTTACCAGTCAAATTCCCAACAAGATGAAGTATCTGATGGATATGTAAGCATACATACAAGGTAGGATAAAGCGCCATTTGAACCGATTGCAGTAGTGAACACAAATATTATTGCTTGTTTGGTGCGACGCAGTCAGACTGAAGTTTTCATCGGACATGATATAGATATTTGTCAAATGTGCTGTATGGTAAGGCAGATTAGGGACTTCACGTAAAAAAGGCTCAGCAGTGAGACGCGATTCCCGGAAAACTTAAAACCGGCAATGGGTTGAATTTTCTTTCCAGGAACTCAACTTTGTTTTTTTATTGGTAAACCAGATTTTGTGAATTGGCGAATCTGGCGAAATTATAATCAGGTTATTTACTCTTCTGTATTCCATTCGTAATAAAACTTTTCGCAAGACGACTCTTTTGTGTCCCTTAACCATAAAACACCTTCGCAAGGATGATCGTGGCATTAGAAACTCGCTGTCAGGATGTGGACAATCGAACTCCATGACCTATCACAAACGTTCGATATGACAATTCCTTTGTTTTGTAGTTCTTTATCGCAACCTAGAATCTGCGGCTTTTAATGCAGTTTAATTTTCTTACTGCATTTGACTTAATATCTTCACCAACTTCTATTCGATAGGAACCCAATTAGATGCACACATGGAAAACCTGGAGTATGAAGAAGATGAAATGTGCAGAACACTTCGGTTTTATGGACCATCAATTTTGCTAAAATACAAAGCCACTCTGATCGAATCCGTGTGCGTTCGACGTAATCAGCACTCTCGACCTATCTAGAAACAATGTAGACGTGCACTGTTCTGCTCTCCTGCCGGAGGAGACACTTTTCATCTTTGTGAGTCAGTTCTCGATCATGCTGATGTGCATTTCTTTCGTTAAATGCTAACCAAATTACAGATTTTAAAAAATATAATCCGTATGAAATTGGGAAAATTGCATTAGCTAAGTTTTCATAATCACTACTTCCATAAAGTGAGTTTAAATTGTCTGTGCAAATTCTACCGAATCGCACTCCCAGTGAAATAACACCTTCAACGAACAGCCGCCTTCGAATGCTGAAACCAAGTTAAAGGGACAGTGATAGCACAAATATTTCATAAGCGATCAAGAAGAAACAATCCTGTCGAATATTTTCATATTTTTAGGTGTAAAAGTAACAAAAATTATTTTATCCGTGTGTCTAGTAACTTGTCAAAATCTTCATTGGCAGGCGGTGGCCAAGAGGATAAGGTCGTGGAGTTTGGATGTGAAGTCGCGGGTCCGAATCCTCCCACTACCGGTCAACTTACCCACCTGGCAGCCCTTTGTTGTCTGCGGCCTCTTTCCTGAAAAGTGATATACATTTTTATTTCATTAATAAAGGAATTATATGATAAAAGATAGAAAAAGATTTCGTGCAATCCTCTGCGCGCTGAAGCAAACGAACTTCATATTTCCGAAACATTCGTGCGCCATTCGCAACCAATCATCATAATTTAGTCGTTTACTGTGCTGGTTCCCTTGAAGCAAGCTGTTTTATGCAACCAGATTTCTGCAGGAACACTGCTAGGTCTTTCGTGAAAAGTTTTCAAGAACCATGTTAATGGTTCTGGTTCTCTCCAGGTTGCTCTGATTCGATCTTCTTATTGGGACTGGAAGTTTGGGATGTGACATATTTGACTTTCCACTCAAACATTCTAACAGTCTTGTCTGTTTTGGCTAGTTTGCTATTGATGAATTTTCGACTGCGCCCAACACACGGAAAATCTTCCACGCAGTCGCATATATTCAAAACGCTCTTGACTTTCATCAAATTTGCGTAAGTTCGGACCACGATTTTCCACTTCGCGAACCCGGGGCATCCATAAAATTGCAACTACTAAATCCGGGACACTAATTTAGTCCTAATTTGCATCTAATTTCACAAATGTTACTCACTTGTTTTTTCGACGACATGAACACTGACAACTGAGTGCTTACTGGTGCGTGATATTCTTGTTGGTGAAACGAAAATGCTGTCGTCGGAAAGCCGCGCAGCATAGAACTCATTTCTTTCCTATGTTCTTGAGATACTTCTTATCAGGCCCAAATGCTGACCATCTAACTGCACCAACGAGATTCATAGAAAAATTATCTTGGCAATGCGAGTTCATCATTTTTCAGTCATATTTTGCGTTTTGATTAAGTACTTCTAGTCTAACGAAACCTTCCGTCCCCTTCGTCTGTTCAAACAAAAAGAAAATTGGCATAAAATTTGCAATTTATTGTCCTCAAGGGGTCAATTTCGAGCCCTGCTTTTTATTCCTCTTTGGGCATGTTACAAATATTCTCAGGCCAATTCTGACGCTACTGGTATAGTGTACTCAGCACAATGTCGACGTTACTTTATGCAATTTTCATGCTAGTGTTTATTAGCCAGTTTAAATGGTTCGAAATGGAAATCATTATAATTTTTGCATTTACCTAGCTTAACTTTTCCGTACCTTCCATTCTGCCTCTAATGAACTTATTCCCAATTACTGTTACGAACCATATGAATGTAAATCCACGCCATTTCCGATGTCGGTGTTAGAAATCCTGTGGCCAGTGAGACTCTATTTGAATCTAATTCATTGTGCTCATAGTTAGAAATTCGAATTATCATATTTATTACACTCTTACGAATTATATTCATTATTTACAGACGTCTAAATCGTCTAACTGGAACAGTTGACCAATGCTATGTACAGTAAACTCATTCGACTGTATTGAAGCGTGCACAAGGTCCGTTTCTCTCGGAATGGGGTTGAAATTCTGCCCATTTATAGTGAGCAAAAGCCCAATTGACACGTGTGATTCATTCGTCAGTAAGCATGATAAACAAAATACAGTACACTGATCGACCGTGGTAAAACGGCTGACGCAGTACCATCTGGGTGAATCGGTCGTTGGCGCGATTCCTCACGCCCTCTCAGTTCCTCATTTTGTGACTATTGGCAATATAAAAGTGCATGGTTTATGAAATAATTCGTCATGTGATATCAGCTTTCGGATGATCATTAAGAAACCACATTGTTTCATCTTTGGTGGGAAGCACCAGCAGTGTATATCCACCGTGCCACAACTGGGACGAACGAATGTTAGTCAAAAGTCTTAGCTATTGCCCTACTGGGCACGCGCTTGGTGATTTGTTTAACGTGTTCACATGATGTTGCACCTATCTGTTACTGAACTACACGGCTACGGGCCGCTAGCAGCCAACTCCTATTGATTGATGACCCCCCTGGGCCTGTCCTAAGTAAGAAGAAGGCTTCAGACGTATCGTACTGAATTTGGCTACTTCACTTCAATAGTAAAAACTATATAAATATTCAAAATAGCCGAAGAGTTTTATCCACTGTTTACATTTGGGTTCGCATCTAGTTGTCAAACTAATTAATACTTGAAGTATCCAAGAGTTTTGCCACTTCAACACAAACGGGAAGTGGAATTAAAATCAGTATCGGCCCTCGGATCACTTGCATCAAACCGTGAGCTCAGATAATGTTACTTCTACCAGCTGATTAATCTGTACCGAATGTCACAGTATTATGGTCATTATTTATCTGTTTTCTATCTACAAAGGTGTAAGAAAATATTTCCGAGTAACCACAAATTTTATGAGCAAATATCAGTTGGCGGTGGAAACGTTGGCCCATTAGCAGATTATCATGTACCGTTTATTCCCGTTGTAATTTGTTCTGGACTCGATATGGAAACGTTTATACCCGATCAAGTGAAAGTGAATCTTTTCCCATAAATCGTTCGACTATTAAGAATCTTGATTCAGAACTGCGATTAATATTCATCAAGCCTGACAAAATAAGAAATCAAGAATCTCCAGGTATCCCATTAAAATGGATTTTGTATAATTTTGTAACCATACCAACAACAGAATTATCATTGTTTTCATAACAGCCTACAATAGACAATTAAAATTCGCCATTTTTTGGATTTATTTTTATTTTTGTGGGCGCAAAGGTGTAGCCGAGCTTTTCATCAAACAGTGTTATTTTAATATGTAGAATCATGTCACCTCCCATTTCCACTGTTCATTTTATGGGGAAGGAAAACACTGACGAAAGAGGATTATCCCTTGAGTGCTTTGCCATTAAATCAGTCTAAAGTTCATTGAATAAAAGACTCATAGCAAACCACGTCGAAACCATCCGTCAGAGGGCGTTAGCTAGATAGTCTAAGAAAGTTTGAAGAATAATTTCCCTTAAATTATGGGTAGTCGGCAGTTTGATTCACAGCACTAAATATTCAAGCCCTCTAATATGAATAATCTAATTTTGGCGAAACAAAAATGATTCAGCAACAGGTCAATGATGGCGATTATTTATTTGGACAGTTAACTTTCCATTGGCATGAAAACAAGAGCGCATACACGATCCGGACACCAGAGATATGACGTAAACAAGCATACATTAATTTACTGCTCATTATAACAGGACACTGACCAAGATTACCTTACAGGATAGTAAAAATGACGGCAAGTAGACGTCACCCGAATAAACGTAAGGATATAGAGATTATATGTTAGCACAATGTTAGGAATTGTACGACATTTACGCGGACACAAAAGCAAGTTTGCAAGGACTCCAAGGAAATTACCCCGGACATTTCGATCAATCTAAGGAGGAGAATCAATCGCAAGTGTGTGAAGGTGATGGAGAATAAGATTTCATAGTTTATTTTTGCGTATATCAGACCAAAACACCTAGCAAAATGCACCAGGAGGTAACGGTAAATTAGCAACATTAATGGGTTTCTTATTATCAATTTATTTGATCACTCATACAGTTTAATTACATCAAACAGAATAGGTTGAAGCTGCTTACAGTTTAGAGATTCGGAAAATGACTGGTACTGACATAGTTGGTATCCTGCAAAATCTGGGACCAAACTTCAATAGGCTGACTATTATTTAGACACTGTACTTCGAAAAAAATGATTTTGTCATTGGTATCGATGCGATTTCTCAGACAAGAGTCATTCGAATTCACAGCATAACACGTGAATATGTTTGGCAAGGATCTAAATGAACAATCTGAAGGAAACTTGCACCAATGTTGCAGAACCATGATATTTGTTTGCACTTAAATTTTTTTAAACAAATGGCAAAAATGGAAATATCTACCTTGAATTTCCATGCACCACAGTCTTCGAACATGTCTTGCGTCACACACCGTGATGCAGTCATAATATCGAGCTCGAAAAAGGATACTATCCTGAGTTTTCTCCCAAACTTACTGAATGATCAAAGTTAAAATCTAAAATAAAAATCTGTCCGAATAAAGTTTAAAAAATAAAATAGTTTGGATTAGATGGACAGTAATCAACTTGTCCACAGTAGTTTTACTAGATTATCGTTGAGGATGATGTCGACTTTATTTCACCGAACCATCACAAGGCCAGTCCAGGGGAGGACAGCGGCGAAAAGTTTTGCGATAGGCCGATCATTACAACTAAATGTCACCAAATTGTTCTGGTCAACTGCCACCGAATGATTTTTCGAAACGACTATTTTGGCTAGATGCGCCAGACACAGGTGAAGGTTGAGGACATTACAGTGAGTTGATTAGCTTGTAGATGAGTAAGAAATTAAGTATTTATTTACTTGACTTTTTGGCACATTACCTATTCATAGTGGATTAGGGGAACCAGAACTTAATTGTTGCTATGTAGAGTGAAAACCCACAACCAAAATCCACCTTCTTGAAGTTAACTCGGACTGACAGCGTTTCGTTTCCTGAGGTGGTGTTTCTATTGCGAATCTACAGCTTATATGGCTTTCAAGGGCAACAAATATTCAGGATTATGTAACCGTCATTTTCACAAATGCCAAATAACCTGGTCTAAGCCTGGCATTGGCCAAATGGTCAGCAATGAGATATTTCAAACAGAAGTTCACCGGTGTGATCTCTCCCCAACCGCCGGTTAATTCTCACGCTTCACAGTTCTTCTTTGGACTCAGATTCTTTCCTTTATGTTTTGAACAGCAAAGGAATTAGGTTATAGGAAACAATAAAGACGAACCAAATAATGTCCTGAGGCCATTGTAAGTTGCAATAAATTATTTTGAAGTGGCAGAATCATTAGGGCGTTATCATTTGGGTTGGTCGTGTCACTCGACGTGTTGCATAACTAGCCTTTAAGCGATATGCCGCTGCATAAAAGTGGTAAGAATTTCTGTCCAATAAGCGAAAGGTCGGATGCCCAAGCTATAAGTGGTTTTCCCATTTGGCCACTGAGTCATGATATCACCTTAGACTATTTTATCGAACAGAACAGCTTTCAAACTTACCAATTGAAAGAACCCCAAATAGCCCGCTAATAAATGACATTAAATGTTGAATCAGTTGAACAAGATCAGAAAGTGCTCCCACAGGCAGACTGTGGAATAAATACCACTGATCATGAAAAGATTTTGTTTGGGTAGTACCCACACTGTGCTTCTTGAGAAACCCGCTTTTTTACAGGCCTTGGTCTCACCAATTTGTCTGGTGCAACGCCAGATTTACTGATTGCATGTGTTTTGCCAACTTGTTCAGGAAGGAATACAAAGCTGGATTATGACTGTTAAATTGTGAGAATAACTTTGATGTGAGTCTCTATTAATTGTTTATCATCGGACGCCCGGATTTTGACACTAGCTCGAAGGAGACCAGGGGACTTGTTTATTTGGTTGTTTATCTCGACACTGCATATTTTGCAAAACATTAGCCCAATAAATCATCTGCTTAACAGTGTCGAATTTCTGACCATTTACGACAGGAGGTGGTCAAGTGCATTAAGCTTCTGTCGCCGAACTGGTCAGAAATTCAAATCCCACATCTGCTTGTCACTTTGGTGATAGACGGCAACTGGCTGTCACCCGGTTCGTCACTACACCCAATCTATCGCAACCTTAAGTGGTTCCATGCCACTCTAAATTTCAGGGCGAAAGTTGGCGATTTCCATTCCCTGTGCACCATGCCCTAATGGCTGTGGGACGTCCTTTCTACTGCACTCATGTCTCAAGCAACCCATAGGAAAGCGCAGCAGACAGTGCAGGATAGATGGCCTTTCTTCGAGTGAATCTAAATTACACTTGGTGATAAAAACTACTAAAACTAGGCTGAATTAGTCACGTTTACTGGAAAGCATTAATTAGTAGTGCTTAACCGTCATTTCTGAGTGATTCCGCGGGTGCTGCACGCCAGAGTTCATCTTTTGATTTACTTGCTAATAAGAAGATCCAAGAGAAGATTGAGTATCACCCGAAGTTTACATGGTATGCTCTTTTGTGGTCGTAGTAAGAAGCACGTAGAAGCCATAAGTAAGCGTGAATTTGACTCTACCAGCCGGGCCAACGAGAATAGCACTGTATCCGCAAGCAAGCGGAAAAGCTCTGTGGCAATGGTTCCGAGTGGAAGCAAATCTCAAATTAAACTATTGAAAAACCAGTTGGGGAAAAATAATTACTAAACACCGCAAAGGAGTCAATCAGCCGAGCATCCCGCCTTAGGCCAGCTATTGCCAAACGATTAGTCACGTAATGGGCACAGTTCCAAGCAAAATTTCAAGGCATTTTCTGTTACATCGCCCATCCTATTCGCATGATTGGACTTTTTATTCTGGCTGTTAAACAAAAAGATTATTGGTCAGATAGCCTACGAGAAATTCTCTATTGTTTACCTCAATCTTACAGCAATTAATGAAGGCGTGGTTTCAATTTCCTATTGATTCGACCAGGTAGGTGACGAAGGTCATCTTTAAATCCTTGGAGTATGCCGTATTCTTTGGAGGCCTTTTCGAGCTGAACCAATCCCATCGCCCCTCTGAAAATCAACTGTAAAAGAAAGTTTGCACGCGGACAACGAAAACTTTCGATACTGATTGTGAAACACGCGTACATATGTTGGCCCCCATGCGCTAGGTGTGAGTATATCCGAATCCACGTGCGTATCGTGCGGTAGGCCGACAACTGCCGTATGTTGCCACACCTTCTACCGCAGACCCCCCACTGGGAAGATGGAATTCATCTGGATGGGCCACAGACGTATCTTCTCTGTGGGTGGTGCCTTTTGTCAATCCCACCGCAGCCTTACTGTGCACACACTCGTACAAACACGAGCGTACGCGCAGACGTAGTTACAAGTGTAGAGGGTGAAACAAACTTGTGAGAAAACTGCTCCATATGTTCAAAAACACGTGCGACTCATTGGAAGCTAACTACTGTTTCCTGTATGTGACGCCTTTGTAAAATATCCCCACTATTTTGCCGCCACATACCGGCCCGTCGACAGTACCGTGTATCAACTAAAGGTCAAGTTATTCACTGTAGGCTTAGAACACATCTTATTTTGATGCAGGAGTATCTTTGCGAACCAAACGAAAATGAGCTGACAAAGTCATGCAAAATTTGAGCGAACTGTTCGATCCAAGATATCAACATGAATTTCATCAGATTACCTGGCTGTGCCTAAGTTTTGTCAAGGCTTTTGTGTGCTATTACGACCAAAGATCGAGTACCCGAAAACGCTCACACCAGAATAAATTGCGCCTGAACAAGCATAAAGTTAACCCTAGTGAATAATGCTCAGCGGGACGCTTCATGGTCCAGGCTTGCAAAATTCCAGCAACTATTCGCGTTTAGTTTGGCTGAAAATTTAGCCGATTGGCAGGCTCCAGGGATTTTAAAGTTAGTTGATTTATGCAGTTGTTGAAATGGCACCTTTTTTCAGTTAGAACCTAACAGTTGTGTCCAGCAGCGAAAGGATTATCAGATAATTCACTGGCGTAGCAGCACCCGCAGGTGGTCATTTCTAAGGTAATGGTGAGGCATGTTCACAAGCAAAAGGTTAGAAGTTGCCGATGTGCTTGCTCACTATTTCCCCTTTTCGAGAACGCAAAGTTGCAACTAAGTATATTTCCCTACGTAGCAAAACGTTACCCTTAATTATTGGTTTATTACGTTAATTCACATAAAAATCGATATTTAAGTGCCTTATTTTTTCTCATATCCAATTTCGATAGATTGTTAAATGCTCAAAATTCTGATAGTAATGCATAGACGCTGGTATCTCAATCCCTCCTATTTCTGAACCCATAAGTCATTCCCAAATTTCGTATGTACCATTGTATTGACAGTAACACATGGGAACGGACAATGAGAAAAAATGGTTTTATAGATCCTGACATTTTTGCTCCCGGCCGATTGACCAAATCATATCCCGAGAGGCGAAAGACTATCATTTTTGACAGTGTGACTATTTTCCGTGATTCTTTTTTCGATTTTGTTAACACTGTTACCCATTAGCTGGTCGTTTAGCTACAATAAAATACACAGCAAATACAACGAATGGGTAAAACTGTTCCTATATTCAGCAGGCATTATGTTGACTGTTTTTCTCCTTCTCGCTGGTCGACCTTAAATAAAACTCGTCTAGTTGGAGTCTATGCCTGGCTTTTTTCAGTTTGCACTATCGGTAAGCATTTTAACATCCGATGGTTTTATAACATCATCTTTCCTTAGTCGAATGTTAATGTATCATGTACATAACGCACCGTTTAACGACCTCGCACTGGAACCAATGAAACCGTCAATGGTCCAGCGATCAGTATGATAACTCTTGGACTTTTTCACTAAACATCGTTTCACTAATGACCACTTCTTCACTCGACAGCTTGTGGTTTATCGCAGATCGTTTATTTGAAGAAAGGAGGTGAAGAAATAAGACAATCGCAAAGGCTTTTTCTTATTACAATTACGCTGCACATAATTGGTTTTAGTTTTTAGGCAGTTTACGCCGGCAGTCCAGAAGTAACTGCCACACAATGAATTTATCATTCTACTTGTGGTTGAGTATATTGTCATCGATTCACTTACTCTCTGCTCGCGTTACCTGATAACGCAGTTATTCATACGAGAAGGCAAAAAGCATAATTCTCTCTTGATGAAATCACAGATGAGTATTCGTACCGCTGATGGCACCGCCTTGCACATCGTGGACGAAAAACTTAATCTCACTAGCAGTCCCCTCAAAACTGTCGGAATAAGGGTTGGAAACACAAGGACTGCGGGAATCAACAGGAATATACATTGCAAATGACCAGCTGATAACAATATTATCGGAATCAAGCCGTGAAAGTTTGAAATGTTTCTTCCAGTCTCCATCAAGTAAGATATTGTCTCTTTCGAAAGACTGGAGTCGGAATTTCTTCACAATGAGACTTTGAGACGCAAACATCCAAGTGGCTTTTTATTACCTGTGTATATAAGTTCATCTCGTTTTCGAGTGACTAAACATTATCGTTTCCAAGTAAAACTGTTCTACTGATTACTTCTACATCAACATTTCAATCTTTTGCTTTTGCTCACTCAAACCGTAAAACGTCTGGTCGTGTTCAGCACAAATTTTTTCTGCACCACATTAGAAATGAAGTTCGGGAAAACTTGTATTGCCGATAGGATTCTTCGATCCTCGTTTTTTATAGTTCATATGCAGTACGATTCGAATGCGCAAAGGTTCGGTTCACCTATGTCTAGTGAACAAATTTTGCATTTTTCGTGATCCCTGTTTACGGGTTTAATTAAGTATGAAACCTGTTTGAAGGGAAAAGCCATTTCCCTTTCCTGCGGATGTCGTTCGATACATCCGAGCAACGCAGGCGATACATTCTTCTGTTCGTGAATTAATGAAAACGTTTCTTATTATGGGATGCCACTCTCAGTAAACATTTGCGTAGACCACAAAACTACGGCGCACCTGAAACGTGAACTCGTTAACGAATGATGAAAAAATACATCATGCGGAATGTTCTCCGAATTATCTGTTGGAGAGTTTATGGGTAACAAGCCTATGCACGTGTGAGTTTTCTGCTATACTGGATACCCAATACTGTTGCGTTTTCTGGCACATTGTTCACACACTGCGAAAAAAATGGGGGACCACCAACAATCAAATTGGTAATAGGCTTTTACGCAAATACAATTCTGAAGGTGGAAGCCCATTTTTGTTAGCTAAATATGCCACCACAACTTTTCTCACCACCGTTTGCTTATCTTGGTGAAGATTTTGTTTGAGAAAATCATATGGTATGCTCGTGTTTTTTTTCGATTGTTATATATGTGGGTGGGTAGGTGTGTGTGTTCTTGTGTTTGCGTGCGTGCTCGTGTGTAGACCTAGATCATAACTCACTGGTTGTACACCATTCCCAGACAGTTGACTAATCAATTTTTTTGCCGTTGCTCGAATACCGGCACACCCACGAGGATTGGGTCACCTACGTCGCCACAGTGATTTACTTTGGTGCGTACAGTTCCTCCAAACCAGCTGACCACAAACATCGTTGGTGTTCCGCGGCGTTAGCTATTCACAGTGCCACCGTTAAGGGCTCTCCAAATTATTGTGTGCTATTCGGCAAAAATCAAACTTCCGTCAGAATGCGTCTTTTTACCGGTTCCAATTTCCGATAGAGTCTGGCCCACCCCAAATTGCGAGCCCCTCGTCCATTTTGGTTTTCCCCTGGTCGGATGGATGCAAAAGGCCATTCCTATCATCTAATTTGGCTGATCCTCACGGCACATGTGATAGCTCACTTGCTTAAAGGGCATGACTTTACCACAAATATGCAACCGACTAACTAACTGGTTAACGTGCCTGGCATATTCGACAAATGTGGATTCGTGCTCGGCAAAAGTGCAGATTAAACGTCGATACGGTGTGATGTTCTTCAGCTTTCAGAATTCAGCTCCAGCTATTTCTACTTTGCATCGCCGTAGACTGCAGTGAACTGCGACTGCATGCAAATCAGCGGCCGTAGACAAGTATAAGGTTTCATAGTGGTCGTATGTATGTAAAACTTAATTAGACTCACCCATGCAAAACCGCGGATTTGGTTCCTTGGCCGTTTTGGGTGTTCTTACTGTCTCAGCAGTATTCACCTTCTGAAAGAATTGACTGGAACTGGCACAATGGGAATTTTTGCTGCCAAAAGCCACGATCGGGAATCTCAACCACAGATATTCAAATAATTTCGATCGGACCTGATGATGTTTTTCGAAACACAACTTATAATGTTATACACTTCGAAATTTCAGTGTTTGGTTTTTATTGCACGGATATGAATACCTGGAAGGGAATGCGGTTTTCATATGAATGGCAGAATTTAACGCGTTGCTGAAATGCGGACAAACTTTCTTCCACTATCCGCTACTGGTACATCTTTAGGATCCGAAAATCTAGTAGTCATTACTTACGTTGTAAGATGACTTTCACAAATGTCAAACACCCAAACTAATCCTGTAGGCAAAACTTATGTAATGGCAACGGAGCACTGTAAAGTGCAGTCCAACTATTGTACATTAGTTTACAACGCTTTGTGGCAGTACTGGCGATTGAAAAAGTTTCAGTCACCTTTGTTTTTCTCATTATTTTTTGAAGACCAGGAGCTTTCACAACACCAAGTAGCAATGATCAGTTAAAGAAGACAAAAATTTGAATAAACCACCGACATTAAATCTTTATTTCTTACTGTTTGAAAACAAGTTTCTGTTCACCTTTATCCTCTGTGATTTCATGTGATATCGACGGATATATTCGGCCAAATGGTCAAAATCTGAGTTCACCTTTGTCAGGGGTAAAAATCATGATTCACTGGCATTCTGGCCTTCGGTCATTGTGCGCTGGTGAGTCTGGAGTGGAAAAGAAATTCAGATTCTGCGTATCGCCTCAGACGACCATTGTCATCAACTTGATTACGATCGTTTTAATATCAAACAGGTATGCTCAAGCCCTACATTGTATTGAGGTTGATTATGGTCATCTAACTGTAATGGCTTAAAATTGCGTTAACAGTTATCAGTAAGTCCCCATCGACTTTATTAAGCTGAAAAATAATATGCTAAAATGGAAAGATGTTTGAAATTGCCATAATTGAAGTTAAAAATAAAGTTGTCAATAAAAGCGGTTGAATAAAGCTGCCCAAAACGTATCACTTAGTCCGTGAACCGTATTAATGGACTCTTGTCATGTTTCGAGATCAGTACGCATCCCAGTAACCAGAAAACAGGGTTCCTAAGTTTTGAACTATTTTTTAATTTTGTAAAATTAATGTAAAAACTGCACAACAAAAAATATATATGTCCGCATGGCAACATAGTAATCTCAGTGTCGACTAAGTTCAAGAAAAATGGATCAAGCCCCGTGTTTCAAAGCCCCAGATTTTGGTGGTCAACCTATGGTAGCGTCCAAGTTTGGGAAAATTCGCATTGATCTGCGAATGTGAACCCCCCCCCATTAGTCATATCACTGTTGTCTATTTGGCAACCCCGAAGCATGCTTAAACTCCTAGTGTGTTCGTTGAATTAGGAGTTCTGTCTAATTTTTGGCATTATTGACCTTTTTGTCAACAAACAGCAACGACATCACTGATCAATCACGTATATCTGATCATCACCGCAAATGTTTGCTTGCATTTTGTCAAGCACTGCCTCTATGAAGATCAGAACCTTGAACTGAGCGGTATTTACATATATTTCAGAACAGTTCTGTGTTTACAGCAGCGTTAGTACTATTCCTTACGGTAATGTTCTACTTTAGTGAGTTAAGCAGTATGCCAAATAGTTCTCAGCAAGTAGCGATATCCGAATTCATGTAAGATGACGTAAATTTGAAATGACCTAGGGTTATCTTACTGAGTGTTATTCTACTAAGAAAACCAAGTAGTCGATTTTCGTAATTGTTGAACTCAGTGCCTTACTTAGGTAATTTAAAAGCGTTTATCGGAATACCACTGAAAAGACAGATACGAAGAGCGATGTGCAAACGAACGGGTTTCGTCTGTGACGTCATATTTTTCCAATCAAGGCGAGTCATCTGCAGCAACCAACAGTCAGTCTGGGGTGAATGCGGTAGAAGTCGTGGGCCGTAGATGAATCTTCATATCAAAGGACAACACTACAGACAGGGTAAACAGGGTTAAGTGAGCTCCATCGGTTTCTACTTTAGCTCCTGTTTTAAGAAGATTCCAAAAGCCGCTTGCGCTTCTGAGTTGCAGTGATTCATTTATAAAAATTCAAGTACTATGAATTTCTACTGTTCACAAGTAATTAAAAATGAATGTGCCTATTTTAGTGGGCTTATTAGATTCAATTTATCGTTTTCATTATAAATTATACCTCAAGGAAATGCATACTCGCAACCGGGAGTTCGTCTTGGTTTTTTCAGATTACTAATTGAATTAAGCATATTACAATAATGACAAAATCAGTGTATTTTGTGTCGTAAAAGTAGACAGTTACTTGAGAACATCGCCACAAATCACTCACGTTTTCCCAACAAGAATGGGCAAGTTTAAAATAGTGGCTGCAATGAATTTTCGAATCACGCGCTGCAAACCATGTAGCATTAAAAACTCGATTTATATCAGTCATGCGTGATTTTTTCCTAGTTTAGACGTGCTCGAGACAACCGAAGGCTGATCCGTATCAGCAAAGTTTACTTTGCAAATAAATTATCCTCGGTAGAACAAAAATGCTGGCTACTGATTAGTGATATTTGTGAATTTCTTCGATACAAAAGCTTCTGATGTAAGCCAAGAATAAATAATGTTAAACAAACGATTTAATTAATGGTTTTACGACAGCTTTGAAGCCAACAAAGAACCCTACTTCACAGTATGCTGATGAGAAAGATAAATTCATCCCGACTATCTACAATATGCAATTTGATGTGTGCTAGTTTGATGTTGTTTTGACTTTTTCGTTAAATTATTCCTAGTTGTTTATTTTTGAATGAGTAAAAATCGAAATAAAACACACTTCTTGTAAGTATTACTAGAATCACGTTTTGTTTGCTCCAAGATTTCACACTAGTACACGGTTTTATTTCGTTTCCCACTTTTTGTCTTTACAGAACGCAGAAGCATTCTTTACTCTGTGGGAAGCCAAATCATGAACATATTGATGGCTTATTATAGAATGGATACAGTGGGGAGTTTGCTTGGCGTTTGTGAAAGACAGTGCCATAGTTCGTCCGAACCGAACCGTCTGCAGGGGCCAGTGTGCGAAGAAATATAATGACCAACTCGAACGTCTGATGACAAGACTAAATCTGCTAGACCACCTACTTCGGACTGTTTGGTGAAAATCGTGTCGAAGTTTTTCCTAGGCCCATGCACTACCAAGTTCAGGTTGGGTGAGCAATTTTCTCTCAACACTATGTCGGTGGTGGTTGTAATTGTTGGTGCTACATTTGAGAGTTGTTCTATTGATGATGACGGTGGTGGTATCGGGGAAGGGGGTGCGGGTGATGGTCATGATACGTTCGGTCCAAGACTAGTCCGTACAGCTCCTCCAGTTTGTATCACGATATCTATCTATATGGCATCTTACAGGACCACCAAGACTTTGCGGTTAGACTATGTGCCAGTCACTACTGTTGGAGAGATTCGATAGAGCCTCGTGCTCTGTCACACTAAATCGCGAGGAAAGTAGAGGCGGAAAAATAGACATCGCTTTCCCGGCCTATCCTATCATTTGCAAATCGAAACGAAACTCGACCAAGTAAACGCACAGACACAAGTTTTGGGTAAAAAGAACAGACCAACTGGGGTGCTAGCAAACGAGGAAAGAATTCGGGTGGTAAACGAGTGAACGAGGGGAAAATCACACTAGCAGGTAGTCTATACGAGTACATGTGCGAGCTACCGCGACCAGTGAATTGTTTGCTGCCATCCTGCTCGACAAGTAAACTCTCACAAAATCAGATAAAGCGAAATGTAAAGCAAGTTACCTATCCCAGAATCCGGTATTTCTCTTTGGATGTGTCTGTGTGTTTGAGCGGCCGCATACACGTGGACAAATGTTGTCAGCTTTTTTGCAACCAGACACAAGTAGTCCAGATCTGAAAGACTTGTAGACAAAACAGAGTGGAAGAGATATTTTCTATTTAGTTCAATCAAATTGGATGTATTTGCTGAAATGATGATGTAATAGAAGAGTCCTTTTTATTCATACCGGCTTCCGAAATGCAGTTCGTAAAATTAGTATTCAGAATTTCCTGCCATAATCATGGTTTGGCATCGCCCGTTTCCCCTGAGTCTAACATGGGAGCGAGTAGTTGGTGGGAGAATTGTGGTCTCATGGTTTCACGGTGACTTATAGTCCGTGTGCGAACAAATATTCTGACGTTACTTGCACCAAACCTGAATGAAAATAGGTGGTGCACCTCTCTTGAGCATATCTTTGACTATGCAACCTGCAGACTGTTGGCGAAAAATTGCAGACTTCTAATGACATGGTATTAAATGAAATCAAAAATGAAACTCTGCCATCAGGTTACAAAAAGAGAAAAAGTGGGAATGCAATGCTGTAAGCAAATGGGAAAATCTACTTGATATTTTATTTGAAGTATTAATAAGAATGCAATGTAAGCTTATATTTGAACGGAATGAGTTATATCGGGCTAGCTTTCAGCCTTCGAGTTCTTAGGACGGTTAACATGCCGAATAAAATGTGACGGACACTGGCCAATTCGTGATGGAAATTCATATTTAAGTATGAAATACTGAAAGTCATATTTGTCGGGAGCAAGCACATTTGTGATGCTACCCATTGCTGGAAATCAAACAGTTTGAGCCATTCTCTTATTTGGCTGTGATCACGAATATTTTATCCTGCCACATTATATTCAGCTCATTGGGGAAAATACTGAAGATTGTGTATTTGCTTGATTCGTGTCTGAAAGCTTCCAAATTGCTCACTGATCGCCCCATAATTGTGACACTGAAAACGTAATGAACACCAATGAATACTAAACCACTGTATCCGTCACTGAATTGCAAGGCTATAAACCTCAACTCGACGAGCTGAAATTCCTAATACTAAACTGAGAGATTTACCCCGAGGTCCTGTAAGTGACTTATGTTTAATCATAAACGTCATAATGGGAGGGTTCTAATACATCAAATATTCATGAAGACGCGAACGGAACATTAGAACACATCACAGTATTGACAGATGTAGAATCGTATTTGTCAAGCTGTTCCGTTTTATCGCTTACCACGGAAGTGGAAAGATATGCGGTTTGTGTCAGAGCAATCAAATTAGAAATCCAAATCTGTCTGACTTTGCAAGAAATTGCTGTGTTTGATAGGATCGTTTATCGGGCTATCCACAAAGCTATAATTAGTTTATGGTGAAAATAATATGAGGAGGATCACGAGAGGCGAATTGAGGGAGCGTCATATATATGCATATATTTACGAAATAAAAATTTAATTGAATGTACTAGTGCATGTCAGGTTAAGTGGTTTCACAACACTTAGAAACATGTAACATCGGAAATAGTTCGTTTTTTTAAACGAACAATCAGTGAGCAAAGTCGACATTCTAAGTCGGAAGTGACTTGTTGGAAAATGAGAAACTTATTGATCCCGCGTGATTTCACAAACAATGGCCAGGAAAACGGAGATCTGCACACTCCGAATAATGACAACCAACATAGGTAAATTCAAGCAAGTACTTTATACTTCACTTAAAACATTGGGATACTAGATTTTAAAAATCCAAAGTAATTAAGTGAAATATTCAACCATTTTTCAAATTGATACAAGGGTCGTCTTTCACAGGGAAAAAATAGGTTATGAGAAAGAAAACGCGCCATATTTGATCCCGCCAAATTTTTGACGGCAATTTTTTGCGGGTAAAGTACGCCCGGCACTTCTAAACCGAACACTGCCGAATTCAGGTAAGAAAAACAAAGATGATCCATTATGAATAGTCTGAAGGCTAACTATTCCAATAATGAATCTACTTTTTCACTCTAAACCAAAACTCTTGGTTCTGTTTATCAGAAATATTACGTCGAATTTCTAGCCGGTTTCCTGTTGTCATTTGACCGGCTAAAGTATAAAACTGAAATTTTTTAACTGCTTGCCTTCGTTTATGCTGAGCTTAAAGTAAACTAATTTGGAGTTACCTTATGGAATCCGAGTAACTTAGATGAACGGTTTGACATCAGAATCAGGGGAGAGGTTAAAGCGTCCCGAAATATCACTTTTTTACACATCGAATTTGCAGTGAAACTGCTGGCAAAATGTATCTCGCAGTGATTGTGAAATGAGAGCTTGCAGTTAGTAGCCATAAAAGTAATGCAACACTAAAGAGTTTTTAGTCAGACAAACCTGTAGGACTACTCCTCGACGTAGGTAGGTCGAGTTATCATAGTTGTGCTCAGTTTAACCTGGGAATGTTCCGACCAATTCATGGATCCTCAGTCAAATTTTGCGTTGAACAAGACCTCACACATTATTCGACGTAAAATTCGGATATGGCCAGCGTCATTGTATCTCCATTTGACGTCTGTTTAATATTTAAAGGTCTTCCACTAGTTGGAATTCTAATTGATGCTTTTCAGTGGACAATGTCGAGGAGCAACCAGACTGAGGCCGTGATTTTCGATATTTAACCTGTCGATCTTTGGGCAAATTTTTCGAAGTTCAAAGTCCTTTGGATGATCGTTTGCTAAGATTTATCCGGTACGACCACTTGTCTCCATATCTGAACATCTGCCCGTGTTTATATTCTGCGTATGGATAAGTTAGTCTTAGTTTCACTACCGAACGTCTTCCGACAATAGTTTGCCAGATCGCACCAGCGGAGTCCACTTTTAGTTTTACCCTTGCTTTCTGCCTTCTACTTTGAACCTCTAGGTCTCCAAGATAATTTGACTAGATAACGTTTTGTCTCGCCGTTGAGACGTGATTTTATTCAACCTCGTTTTTATTTTCGATAATATTACTGTAATTTGTTCCGGATTCTCCCTCCGTGATGTCGGTCCGATCGCTTTATGTTCCATGTAACTCGATCAGCTCGAAATGCCAACCGCAACTGCGTGTTGTTAATACGGAACACGCAATAGAAAACCAGTTGATGCCGACTTTTTAAGGGATATATTCGGCTTGTGTTGCCAGAAAATCACATTTTAAGCAAAGAAATGTAATCCTTGTATACAAGCAACACTTTCTCGTTACTTTAACTAACTTGAAAGTGAACAAAAGGTGGCCTGGAGAAAATCAGATATCTGAATCCGTTCGCTTGGCAAATGATTCTTGGTCGAATTTCACAAACCTCAACAGAAAGAACATACACAAGTACCCGATTCATTGCTGGATGATAAAGCTGGAATTTTTACAACGACTACCAGTGCTAGTAGACGACAATTACTAGCGGTCAGTCTTCTAGCGAAATACAGTCAAAAAACGTAACTGAAGTTTATCTTTCAAAACTTAGTTCGAATTTAGCAATCAAGTAGTGGGCATTGTCGTGTTCATGATCCGACAGAAGTGGTAGAAATTTGCCCACGAAATTCACCATCAGTGGTCTATTAACGGTGTGTTAGAGCAAATCATCCGTTTAGGTTGCCAAAATAACCTCCGAAGAATCAAATAGCTCCACTTTTCCCGCTTAACGAAGTCTAAATTACAAACACGAATCTTTTTTCTAACTCGTTTCATTCCATTCTACTCCTTGTTCTAGTCATGTTTGATGATAATTCTAATTACTGTGAAATGACTTTTGAATCGATTAAGTTGAACGTAGCCGACATTTGGCGCTTTTCTTCACGCACTCATTTACATTTGCTTATGATTTCTAGTAGATATGTTAGAATTTGATGCACCTGACTTAGAAAGTCGGGGAAGTTTAACGTACATAATTCGTCAAATTGAATTCAGGAACCATCGCTCAATATTATGAATCTGTTAGAGTAAGAGCAATTCCCAAGAAGACATTTGATGAGCATTTGCCCATTCTGTTTATAGCTCCTTTGAACTTGCTAGGGAGCGTGTATATTAGTCTTGTTTTAACGAATGTCTGAATCCGTGGTCCCATCTAGTTTGCATATAGACGTTCGCTGTTTACATTTAATGCTTTTGTTTATATTATTCATTTAAATGCTTTCGTAATTATGCCAAAGCATTTGGCTCTCTCGATCGCACTGCTCTTCTTCAGATCCTCCACGAAAAATGCTGACCCAAATATTTGGATGTCCTAGATGGCTATTTTTTGCCAACTTATTCAATTCACTTCCTCTCGGTAAGAATAAACCGTCACTCCTTCCAGTTACTTCCGGTGTTTCCCAAGGCGGCACTTTATTTCCAGTTCTTTTCCTCGTGTACGTTAACAATCTCCATATTTCCTACCAAATTTATTAATTGTAAATATGCTGGTGACGTCTTTCTTGATTGTATTTATACTGCTGATGGCAATCCTAGTCAGCTGGAAGATAATGTGAGTGCACTCAGCTACGGGCTTTCTTCGCACTCCCTATCCCCGAGTGTTCCCGAGGTCAACTTTAACCTACAGGGTGGTGCTTTGTATTCATCTGTCCGGAATGACCGCTTATCTTTATGAATATGCAACGAATACATCCCTCTTTTGATCACTACTTGGGATTGAGTTTGACCCATATTTTAAATCTGTTTTCTCCAAGGTGTGCAAACTCTCCTTCTTGTAATTTCGTATTAGAAAGCGTAGAGTACCATTTGCCCATATTCTTCGCTTTGTTACATCTTGCCCCAAAACCTTTGGATCAACTATTCCCCGGCTTCCTTATATTTTTCGTCAAACCCTGAAAATTATTCATAAGTCGCAGTGGAATTAACGAAGATACGGTTGTTGAGTTAATCGTTCAAAAACATATTGATGCCTGTGGCAGATTTTCCGAGAGTGTGTCATCCAATACTAACCTTTGCCTAGACACAATATTCTCCAAGGCTTTTTACATTCATCAATTGCTCAAAACATTAGGCTGATTTCTTCTGGTACCTCCACTTATAGCGAAAGTCTTTCTTTATCTTGTTCTCGTAAATAGCGAACTGGTAATAAGTTGTCTCTGGGCTCGTATCCACTTGTCTCATTTGCTTCCTTCGTACTAGAGATTTATTCAACCATTTATTTCACCAAAATGTGACTTCCTACACCTCTGCAGTCGCCCCAGGCATTTGCCATGCGTTTTGTTTATACGAGCTATACAATCACCACATTCGGATGCAAAACTGTTTGGATTGACTTGAATTTAACACATCTAGGGCCAAACATCGAGCGCGACCAGCCGGCAGTTCGGGCAGGGGGATGGACACATGTGACCTGAAATCCAATTTCAAATACTACTAACAAAAACTAAGGTTTGCAGCAAAAGGTAACGCGAACAATGTTTTGTCGAAACCGGAGTTGGAACTGTCCGCTTCTTAATTCAATCAGTGTTCTAGCAATGGTCATAAGAGATGACCAAACACTAATTACCATTGCAAATTGCCTCCGTGCTTTTTATTACGATTTTTTTTAAATGACCCTAAATACCGTCTGCCCTTTTTCTCCAGTACCTCTATGACTAAGAGTCCCCATGTCAGAGGATCAGTTTTCTCTCTACACCCACTGCATAAGCAAAATTACCGACGTTCCTCCGTGCTTACCTTCTTACCTGAAAAGTTCTGAATATCAAAAGAAAAGATGTCATAAAATTGAATAACAAAAAATGACTCACCAGAAATGATATACTGCCAAGTGTTTATTCAATAAATCACGGTTAGGGTTATTAGTACGAGATTAAATGGGTCCCATAATTAATCAGGTTATATCAACGCTCAACTCACTAGTAAGAAACCATGCCTGCAGTAATTTTGTATTATTCACGTTAGGAATCAACAGTGGTGCGTATTCGCCGCGCCCGCAGAGGATGGAGAAACCGGTATGGAATATATCACATTTAAACCTCTTATTACTAACACTGACTAAGTACCCAAGTCGTATCGGACATGTTCAAAGCCTTTTTTTGTACTTAGGCTACTTGCAAAAAGTCATCTGTCAATGGAAGTCAGTTGGTTTGCTCTAGTGGCCCGTGGCCTTGCACATCACAGTGATAAGTGGAACATCAGGTGATGAAATTTAACAAAAACATTAGCAGTTCGTCCCTGATTAGCGTCCCAGTTGTGGTCCACACGATGTGCACTATTGATGATTTCTAACAAAGATGAAATATTGGTGCGGTGTTCCTGTGGTTTCTTAATGGTGCGATGGACGTTAACATCACACGAAGAATGATTTTTTCAGTCTATGTTACATATTACACTTGTCCTATGGAGAGATGGTAAATGGATTTATGGAGTGAATCATGTTCAACACAAACCATCGAGTACTTGTATTACTGCATTGAGAAAGGTACGCTAGCAACAAACGTCCTCATTAGAGTCGGGAAAAACTGTTAATTGTCTTCTCTAAGCTCTGTAGCCAAATCTATCACCATAAGTTGAATGCAGTCACTGGGATTCCGTTCACTTCAATTTTATCCGATATTTTCTCAGAGTATAATTTGGAAATGATTCATTTGAATCGCAAACCAGCAGCTTTCACTTATATAAACGTACTTTGAATGAAATTTTGAATATGGTCAATTACTCGGCAAGATTTATTCAATTGATAAATGATTCCACTTCATTCCATCTAGATCTGAAAGTTACAACGGTGATTAAATGGAACAATGAACTTGGGTTTCCGGCAATGCTACTAAGCAGCCTCAGGAGAGGCTTAATTCGGCAAACGTCACGCAGTGAAACCATATGGATTGAACAGTACTGATTTGAACAACTTTATACCGCTTAAAGTGAAAACAAGCTTCATTAGACTGATACAGAGAAAATACACCAGCAATCCCGTTGAGGTAGAATTCCAAACGGTGGGAAATGCCTTCACTGAGAACGACTACCGCATCGATTAAATATGAAGGTAGGACAAATAGAAGGGTAAATTCACAGAAGGGTCATAACAAACAGCACGGTAGCATTGTTACCCATTCAAGGGTGACGCGGTAGCAGAGATCGCATAAAAGGCCTGTCGACTGCTATCAACAAACATTATATTGGAGTCAAGTTTAGACTTCCGTGCAAACCTCTACCGGGTTATATACTTGGGATGAAATCCCAAGATCCTGATTCTGTATCCTTGTTTTGTGTCTATTCACGCATTCACTTCGGTGGGACAGTAACCGCTGGACTTACTAACAGGAGCTTATCGGAACCGACACGTGAACAACTTTCTGCTCGGTTGCAAGAAGTCAAGTCATTCAATAGCAGTGCTTTCACATCTAAAGGAATAATCACGCCGTCTTCGCATCGCAAGCCTTTTATGCTTAGTATAAAGTCCCGGGGTTAACAGACCGATGTGACAAACTGTCTTATTTCAAGCACCGCGGAATTTACCGTGATCGTCTTTGCAATTCTTCATTTTACTGCCAAAACTAGTTTGTGGCTGCATCTCGGCCTGGCTGAAACACCCGTCGCCATAAAACAAACCTAAGATCAGACAATAAACAGATGCCATCATACGCAACAGACTATACTCCATATAGACAAACGACAAATAAAGCTTAGCGGCCGTTAGCTTAAATAAAATATCTCTTGGGTGATACACACAAACACTCTGAGAGGACAAAAGAAAAGGATCAACCCTTCTGATAAGCTTAAAGCATCCTGAGTGTCTCTAGGTTTCTTAGGTCATCACCGTCTGACACAGATCAATGTATCGCGAAATCTTTCCCATGTTGTAGCGCAGAGCCAGATGAAATAATTTGTAAAATGGAACGAGAGACAGATGGACTCAATAACAAACGCCGAATTTATTCAGTCTATATATGGATGATTTTTCCCAACTCATCTGTTTCGGCTAAGTCCATGAAGGTAAGTCAATTCGTTATCCTAAGTAATAAAATTAGAACAGGAACGGTTAAGCCTCTGCATTAGGTGATCCCGAAATGAAAATCACTAGAGAAGAATATTCGAGACTAAACATCTAACTGACTGGTCAGAGAAGTTTATTGATTTATAAAAAGAATGCTCCCAATAGAACACTTCAGTGCCAGTGCACTTAGGCGATTTCTTGTAAACCCAATCATAGGGTGCCCTGTCATGCTTTGGACGACGGCTGAATGTGAAGCACAGTGAGTTCCAAAAAGACTGAAGCGATAGAAATTGCACCAAATGGTTCTAAAGAAAGGTCTATATAACCTTTCATGGAACAGGAAAAAGCTCTTTTGAAAGTTAGAGAGCCAGTGACAGGTTATCAAGCAAAGGTTTCCATCCGAATGATTTTGACTTCACACAGACCCTGTTTGAGGATTCATGCTGACCAACCACATTTGCAATCGTGGCAAAGTTTCATATCGACAGGGCTGACGTGCCGTTCAAATACAATAAACAGAAGCATCATTGGTGGACTTACAGAAGAACATTTCAGTAAAAGCATCCGAAATTTTTTCCATTAGTGTCACTATTGCCGGGAGTTAAAGTTTATGTCGCATTTAACATGTCTGTGTAAAGCTGTAGTGAGACCAACTGAATTCTTTCAAACATAAGTCCCAGAATGACAGCTGCACGGAACGACTTACAGAATCCCAGTAATTCAGTGTTTTATTTTCCGGTCAGTACTGTTATTTCATACTCTTTCGTAGCAATCAATGTAATACTTGATTTGCTTAATTGCCTTAGTAGGAACAGAATACTGGCGCAGGCTTCACGATCAAATAAAATATGTTTATTCGCCGTGAAAAAATCCTAAGGCTTTTCAATACCTGTTCTGATGCAGCTTCGATTCGAATTGCCCTGGGTCAAACGAACTTCTTCCTATAATCTGTGCAGATGATTTTTTAGTTCAGTGAAACAGTTTTGGCTTCACAGGTGTGTAGGAAGCATCTTTCAATGCAAACAGGAATGTCGAAAACAGCGCATTCATTCTGGGTCAGCTGAGGCTTGTTCATTCGGCTGCACCTAAGGGGTTACAGTTGCTTCTGTTAGCGGAATTTCTGCCCGAAATATACTTGCGAGACGACTAATCTGTGACAATCACAAACGATGCCAATCGGTCTACTAGGCTTGGATCAACGGTTCACCTGATTATTCAGCAAAATCTGCCGGAACGTCGGCATCCCGGTTACTACAAAAGACGAGAAAGCAGAACACATTCTCATCATTCAAGGACTCAGATACAAAGTGAAAAGTGGATCACTTGAAGAAGGCTTACAGCCGAGAAATGAGTATTTCGTTCACATCCCTTGTGGAAGTCAGTTTGAAGGTACAGTTCATTATCCGTCGTCTGCTTCCTAGTCTGCATGTACACAAATCGAACCAGTCACTGCTTGGATTTGTTGGTATTTGACTGCACTCAAGCAACGGTATACTTTTTTCAACACAACCGTGGGTTTGTGTGTGTGTATGTGGTTTGGTCCAGTTGTTCTTGGAGGGACTTTCACTGGGAGAATCGCTCTTAAGCATGTAAGTTCGAAGAACCGAAAGTTTCAAGTGTCTGATTCTTTCTACGAAAGAGAAAATTGGCGCGTCGGCTTCCTACTTCCTGACCAAATTTCGCGCAATGTGGACTCAAACCACTTTAGGAAAAGGATTCGGATACCTTGCAGTCGGGAAGGTAGAGTACATTTTTGTTCATCTAGCATTGATGATTTCACTCTTTGTAGTAGTTGCAGCCGCTTCATTCACACCTGCGCCACACTTGTGTGGTCAGATCATTTTTAACGAGTATAGCCAAATTAGGTTGAAGTACTGGCAGTGTTGTGGGTAGTTGAAAGGTTCCTCGAATTCAATAGACTTTTCCTGGGCTGGACTGGGACCAATTCATATTTTTCAAACGTGCTTCAGAGCGATTCTTCCAGTGAAAGTCCCTCCAAGAACAACTGGACCAAACCACATACACACACACAAACCCACGGTTGTGTTGAAAAAAGTATACCGTTGCTTGAGTGCGGTCAAATACCAACAAATCCAAGCAGTGACTGGTTCGATTTGTGTACATGCAGACTAGGAAGCAGACGACGGATAATGAACTGTACCTTCAAACTGACTTCCACAGGCGTGATGCGGTACGACTGACACTGATTTTCAGTTCCATTTAACGATCGGCAGTGGAACAATATTACTGTATTTTTATGTTTCTTTGTTTAATTTAATTCTTCCTCGGTGTTTCTCATTATTCACCACAGACAAAAGTAATCTAGCACTTTTCACTCACGTGAAAGCCTGGGACAGACAATAAGGAATCAACCGATTTGGGTTGAAAGTTTCATTTCACTGCATGACGACAGAATGCTTTGAGTGCTTAGGCGATCCTCGATGTAATTCCGTATTTTGCTTGAATATTCGGTAGCGCAATTAGTCCTGGGTATTTGAAGGATGGTACGTCATCGGGTAGCTCTAAGTGTTGATAAAACGGTTCCGGACCGAGCCTTCTGAGGGGATCGAGGAAGAAGCTTTCATGGCACTACTGACCCACCTATTTTGTGTAGAGGTTGACATCGATCGACAATGGGCTGCATGGTGGTTGGGGAAAAACCAGCGTTGTCCTCGAAATTCAGATCTGATACATAAACTTTTGAATTCGGCTGGGAGTATGTCTAATCACTGGATCATTCATTAACCAATGGATGACGTAGTTGCATAGGAAACGGGAAAATTGAGGAATCATATGTCACCTCGAAATAATTTACGAATCCTGAAGATCCTCCACCGTACTTTGTTAGGCGTGCTGTGATGGACAAACGTTGGGCTCGTGGAATAGTTCAGAGCTTAGCAGAAATGCTGTCAACTTTTGTTATTTGGCACGGGAAGTGCAGAGGTCACTGAAGCACACACCAGTTGGCTTCTACTTTCCAAAAACCAAGGATCGCCGTGTTCTTGAACATTTGCATAGCTTTTGACTCTGTTGATAGTTCTGCACTATGGCGCTATTTGTTGAGGAATGAAATACCTGAGAAGTATGTGTCGGTCTCCAAAGAGTAGTACCATCATTCGTCAGGTCAGATTAGAGCTTATGGCCAGCTTTTGCCACCCTTCGCCAAGGCTGTCCCATATTCCCATTTTTTGTCAGCTTTGTCAAAGAGGATGTTCAACAGAACTCTGCATCTGGTCTTTTAGACGGCGAAGTTGAACTACACCCAGGGATCAGAGTTTTGACCTATGGTATGCACAGGTAATTCAACGTGGACAATACCGCTTTGCGATTGAAGTATCCAGGTACGGTATGCATTTTGCACCCTCGAAATGCAAGGTACTTCTTCAAGATTGTATTGTATAGATTTTGCGAACAAAAAATAATGTCGCATTCCAGTCACACATCGTGAGAGTAAAAAATTTAAAAAAAAGATTGACAGGAGTCCGTGATTGCATTCACCCTTTGTGGTGATGCGTTAGAGGTAGGCAATAGCTTCAAGTATCGTGGAGACCCGATCACACCTGACGTAGGTGTTGGAGAGAACGTCTTATCACGAATTGCGAAGGCTAGAGCAACCTCTGCGAATCTACGACACTTGTGTCACCGCCATGTTATCCGGC
>LUCM01006295.1:139346-155425 GCA_008360955.1 Fasciolopsis buskii
AAAATGAAAAACCTCAGGTGGTTCATAACCATCCGTTGCTATTACGTATAGCAAAATAGACCACAAATTCATCAAGTCAATGAAAATAAGTCAGCTTTAGACCCTTTTGGGTGGCGGCTTTCTTGTTGTCACATTCGTCAATTAGTGACATGGTTTCCATTTCTAGCGGCTTCAGCTCAATACTTCTCAAGATCTACCCTAGGGAAGTGCGTGGTTGCGTAATGAAATCTGCGGGGTTCCCATCCTCCTATGAGGTGGCAGTTTTGCTTAGGCTGACAGCTGAATACTGATTGCTTTGATCGGTTTACTTAGTTGTTTTGCAGTCTTTTCTAGTTCCTTCGAAGTGATATCGTTAACCACCGTTTTAATCGCGTTATGTTAACTTTGTCCTGTGGTTTCATCTGTCTGAGTACTGATTATATTTTTCACCTTAACGACAACGGCAGTTTTCGAAGTTCAAGTGAAACCTGTAAAATATATCCAGGTAAGTAAACCAAACTGTATAAGTAGCACTGGTGACAGGTGGCGATAACAGTAGCAGCAGTAGTAGTAAATTGTGTAGTGACATAGGAAACTTTAGTTGTTCCGTGAACTCAGTTGATTGACAACTAATATCGTCGATTTTCAGTCAAGGTCTAAATGAGAATCGAAAAACCTAAGTTTAGATCCCATTTGGATTGCACCGGAAACAGCGATTTCCCCAGCTTACCATTTCGTTTTCAGAGCTCATATATCGTCATTGTCTTTTTGCATATATATATATATATATGTATATATATATATATACCTATACATATAATCAGCATGAGAGTGAAGTGAATGAATTACGAACCTATAAATCACTGCCACTGCTGATTGTTTCATATAGGCTAGCCACAATCAACTTAAAGAGCTCGGAATGACATATTTCTGGTCATTATTTTGTTGGCGAATATACGAAAGCTCACTGAGTCAAATGAAAAAAGTTTCGTGGTTATTGTCGAGCGTCGGAAGTACACTCCTGATGATTCTTTGTCAATTCATACGCATAAATACGTGAAGTGGTATACAAATTTCATAAAATTTTCCACAATATTTTGTGGCCGCCACTTTGACACAGTTGCAGATTAACTTTCAGTTTCATTTTGCACAGGTATGTAATATTTTAGCTTCTACTAACTGCTATAACAGTTGCTTGAGAAGACGAACCAATATCAGCGACGAAAGAATCCTCCTACAACCCAAGGGAGCATTTAATTATGGATGAAATGAAATCAGTTGGTCTTCACACCCTGATGGCTTCAAATTCCGAATGGCTGAGCAGAAATTCTAGAATGGGATGTGGTCCGGGAGCCCTTATGTTCTATCTACATAGCACAGTTGACATAATTCCATAAGTCAGCGTACGACAATGAGCAGCTACCTCGTATATTGGTTAATTCTCTGGTTGCGTGCTGGTGACTTTCGACAAACTTGTTTAGGAAATTGAACTCATGTTTTTCAGTTACCACCAGGATGACCTACTGCAACCATCAATGACCAATACTACAAAACAGTTTACATCAACGTGTATATAGAGCCAGTGTCTGCAGTTATCTTCATCTGGTTGAACTCCCATATCGTGCTCTTGGACCGGCAGTACACCGTAACTACATGAACAGCATACACGTCGGCGGAAATGACAAGCACCTATTGAGCTGGTCTTTATGGAGACAGAACTGGAGTACACGGTGCTCAGCTATTCTAGAACACATTTTGTATAGAACAAAATTAAATTACTGGAGCTTTTTGCAATATTCGGATTGGAATTTTAATCAGGAACACAATGTTTAGTTATCACTCACAGATAATCTCATTGTCTAAATGAACCGAAATGTAATTAGTAATATGATATACTAGCACGATAAGGTAATAACCACAGAGAGTGTTATCGGAAGCAGTCTGTCACATTAATCCGAACACAACTCAGAAATTCATATGAAAGTGCGGGGAAGACAATTAACATATATTTGCAAGGGTAAGACGTCATAATAATTCGCGACCAACGATGATGTACCTCATTATGTTTGCTGGTGTGTTTCAGAATACAATCGTCTGGTTAATAGGTAACTAAATCAGTAATGAGATATGATAACCATTCGAAGTCAGAGTAGAGTGAAATTTATTGGATCAAAAATTGTAAAAAATGGTCGCAATTAAAAACCAGTGAGATTACAGTGAAACTAGAATAAAACCGGCGCGCATAATCATCGCTGTTCTACTTCACGTAAAAAATGAGCCAGTGAATTTGGAAGCTCAATAGAAACTATTATTGTATAACCGTGACGGCTGTGAAAGGTAGATCGACTTGGAACGTCGCGGGTACTGAAGTTGTTGGTGGCCAACATTGGAATCAAAGGTAATACGACCATTGAGTACTATTCAGATCACCGGTTTTATTAATGACAGGTTCATTTGGATGAAAAATATGCGTGACGCCATCAGTAGGCAACGTACCGAGTTATCGTAGCGACTTCATCAACATGAACACCTTAAGTAACGTGTCTCCGCAAACCTAGTCAGCCGAATTCTGGACAGCATTATGACGAACCAATTCATACGCAGACCCATTCCAGTGTTCACGCCAATATTTCGATCGCTCAGTCACGAATGAACGGAGGTCGTTTCCATTCTTCGCACTATTCAGCTGCATGGCCACTCAAAGAACGAACTGCCACACCTGGAAAATCAGATTTCCAGTTAGGCTACTCTGAAGCATTAAAGTAGGTGGGCTAATTTCGAAAATGTCAGAGGCTGGTCACTAGGCCAATTCGTGCCATTTTCGGTAAACCCTCGCTCGCAACTGCTACGAATGCAATCTGCGGTGAAGCTCATTAGAGTGCCACGTAATCTGGTAGGGTTTTGTATCCTGATTAACGGAGATGGAAGCAATTAACTCAAGAAAAATGTCAAAAGGTCCCTATCATACAACATAATACATGAATCCATGAGTTCGAGTGTTATCTAGTGTATTACAGCGTTTGGTCACAGCGATAGTACCAGATGACGTGTGACTAAATCGATGAAGTAGTAGTCTTAATCATCTTTTACCAGTGAAGAAGAACGTCAACGTCATTCGGAACGTTGTAAAATTGACGTATCCAATGGGGTGGAAAAAGCCGTGGAGAGGTCAACAGATGACGTGGAAACGCGAGATGAAAAATGTACAGCGAACTTAGGTAAATTAGATGTCATACATCTTCGTGGTTGGGGTCCGAAATACCCGTCAACTAGCTGGGTTGAGAAATTGAGGGATATGGCAATGAACCGTGTACAGGGGCGATCGTGCTGTCATTTGTTATCGAATAAGAATGATTGAAAGAAAGCGCTTTTATAGTTAGACGGTGTTCCATGTGTTGGCCAATGCAGCATTCTCCTAGCTTCCCGACTGTGTAGGTCCCCTCCCTGTCACGATTGCATATTTACTCTTCTTAAATAAACATATTACTCTGGGGAAAGGGCACCAGTCAGTGAGTCTTGCCTTGTTGTTTAACAGTGGACGATGAGGCTAGTGATTGGAAACTACATAACAGTTATTGCAAATGCAGACAACAGTAGGCCGAAACGACACAAAATACCAAACTCAGACTAATGGTGCGCAACGACTCATTGACTAAAGAATGGTGAAAGCACAGAACACATCCTGGGAGAGTTGGGGGTATACATTTGAAACAATTCTTGTGTGAAAAAAACTAAATCAAAATGTTGAAAGCGGAAAACTTCCTGTAGTTGATATACCGGTGATCTACCTTGCATCCAAATTTCGAAATCCAAAGGTTCTGTTTTTACCGAATTTTAAACCGCCGAAATTGGAAAAACGGGCATTTCACAAAGCTAAATTTCTCTCCGGCTTTGGTCCACTCCGGCCAAAGGCCAAGTTAAAAGGCTTTCTATGGTATCGAGATGCACCTTGACCGTTAATCTTTCTGCCTTTACTTCTTTGAGCTTATCAATCTTACTGACTTTATGCAGTATACTTTCGGCATCATTTCTGACTCAACCTGAAGGCAGTTTCCAGCTCATTTGCAGGACAGTTGTCATCAAAAGTTCTACAGATGCTGGACTTTGGATCCAAACATTTCTGCGCTGGAAGTTGGTTCGTTTAACAAAATCACTGACGTTTTGGTAGTCAGCAGATTAGAAGTATTTGTCCAGAATGGTCATAAAGCCAAATTTTATTATTGATTCACTATTTATATGACCGTTGCGCATTTAGGTGACTCGTCCCGTCAGTTCGGTGAAAATAAAAAGGTGAATGCTTACCAGTCCACTAGAAGGCTATTTGATGTACGGTTCTTTGTAAATTACAGGATAAAGTGTAGAACAAGTTGTTAGATTTACTAGGAGTCACCTGCACAGCAAAATCTATTAACAATACAGTGAATTCAGTGGTTTCAGTAAGACAAAACTGATTCGATCAACACAGGGCAATCGACTAAGGCAAATGGATTTCAGATCATGCTTGCAAAATCGGAAGGGATGAAGTGCTACCTAAACAACTCAAATCCATTGTTTTATTATTAGAAAATCGATTGGCCAGCATCCGCGTTGCAATCATGAGAAGGAATGCATAGAAACGAGAGTGACTGTAGCAGTCACCAACATCTGCGATTTTCATCGACTGAGCAAAAGAAATTATCCATTATGAATCCGATTCACTCAGGTCTGTTGCCGCGAGCGTTGGGCAGAACACTATAGAGAAGGTTAGTCAGCAAATTGTTGATGTGGGTGTTCTAGAAATGATCGCAAATGAAAAGATGTAAACGAATGCCAGTCATTTGAAAATTGCTGCCGGACCATTTTGGCTGCTGTTGTCCCTTTTTGGATGGTGGCCAAGTTTTGGCATGAGAATAAGAAAACCTCTTGAAATCTATCTATTCTTCCCCTTCTTGGTTAATCGGCTCAATGTTTTATTACATCACAGGTCAACTTTATACGCCAACGACCCACCACCTTCCTCAAGACACCTTTAACCTCTACAACTCAGCCGACTGGGACGGCTCCCGCAACTTCTTAGCTTCACATTGCTGGAAAGACTGTTGCTTTACTTCGGACGCCGCCACATCCGTTTTTAACCTTTCTGATGTTTCTCGTCAGGGCATTGATCTTTTTTTATTCCTCATTTTTCCAAACTAGAGAAGTCCGAATTCCTCGAGTGGCTTAAGGACGCAAGCGCTCGTGATGTACTCTTGAAACGCTCAACATTTCGCTGCTCGCCAACTCCCGCCTACCATCACCGCTTCGTGCAAGCTAGGAATATGTATTCAGCAACTATAGACAGCCAAAGAACGTTTCGTCCGCTCCAAAGCAGAACGCCTATACTCGTGCGCTGGAGAGCAAAATACCTGCTCTCTTCCGCCACTGGTGGTTTCTTGCTAAGGCCGTCGCCCGAGATTTCTGCCTTTCCAGTATACCTCCCATCAGTAATTCCTCCGGTGATCTTGTCTGTGGACATCAAGAGAAAGTTGAGGTCTTTGATTCCCAGTTTGTCTTCAGTTTCACTTTAACCAACTATATTACAATTACAGATTCTTCATCTCCCACTGTTCTTTTTCTACCTCGCATCAGTACTAGGAAAATCCCTCAAGCACTGCGTTCTCTGATTATTTGCAAACTAACCGGTTGGGACTATATTCCACTCACTGCCCTCAAAATGTGCACCCCCTGAGTTAGCACCATTTTTAGGTCGTATTTTCAGTATTCCCCTGCAACTTTCTACCTTTCTAACCTCTTAGAAACACCGTGGTCATCCCTATTCCTCAACGTGGCGATCCTTATGATCCTATACTACCATCATCCGATCTTCTTCACAAGTATCATTTCGAAAGTACTTGAAAGTGTTATCTTTGACCAACTGCGTTCGTCCCTAGAGCGCGAAGAACTACTGAACGATCGCCAATATGGTTTCAACGAGAAATCTATTGGCCATGTCTTACACACTTGGTCGACTTCACTCGATAACTACGGAGAAACCCACCCAGTCTTGCTCCACATTTCTAGGGCATTCGACCGAGCTTGGCACCAAAGTCGTATGGTAAAACCTTCCACATTAAAATTCTCTCAAGTTTCCTCAGTGAACGAATCATTTACGTCCGAGTTGACGGAGTCTTACTCCAGCCACTTCCTGCAAATCCTGGCGTTCCACAAGGTTCAATACTTCCGTCCACCCACTTTCTTTTATTCATTATTGATCTTCTGTTCATTACCTCCAACCCAATACATCCCTTAGCCGATGAAGCCACTCTTCAATATTCCCTTCCTTATCTCACTCCTTGTCATGCAAACACTAGCATCGATCGTGGCCACTATGTCACCAGTTGTATCACTGAATTCGGACCTTGAACACCTCTCCTCTTAAGGCTCCAACAACCATGTCGAATTTATTGTTTTCAAAACCTCTTTTCTTTTAATTTCTCTAAAACATCATTATGTCCCTCCACATCCTCACTTTGATTCGTCTATCTTGAGCTCACCGAACTCTGCTTCTCTTCTTGGCTTATTCATTAGCTCACTATGCTGGGATCTCCCCACATCTGAGCTTGATTCTCGCACTGCGCACGAGGTTGGTTTTTTGTTCCGTACCAGCGCATCTGCTGTACAAAACTCAAACCCACCTCGCAACTGAACACTGCAGCTACTTGTGGAATGGGCCTTCATCTATCTCGTTTTCCCTTCCTGATCGGGTCCAAAGAAATGCCATTTGGCTGATCGGCGATTCTTCATCAACATTTTCTTTGCAGTCATTAGCCCATCCTCAAGAAGTTGCTTCGCTATCCTTTTTCTACCGTTATTACTTTGATTTTTATTCTTCGAAACTTTTTTCAGTAGTAGCTCTTCCTGTAACCTGTTCTCGCTCTTCTCGCACACAGGCGGCTAGCCACCCTTACGAGGTTTCCGTTGCCCGGTTTCGTACTTCTTTATTCGTCCTTTTTTCTCCAAAACTTCCGAACTGTGAAACACTTTCCCACTTCCTGTATTCCCCCTCGCAATCTACAGTCTCTCATTTTTCGAGAACAAGATCAATAGACTGGTTCTTGCGTGAATGGTCCTTTAACTTTCCCCACTAGTCTGTTTCCGGACCATGGGACTTATCCCTTCCCTTTATGTGCAATAAAAGTGTCATTTTGGCATTCGAACGTTTGGTGGTCAGGATGGAATACAGTAATATAAGTACTGCAACAACCGCAACATGAACACTTCCCGCTCCAGTATGTAACAGCATAAGGAGCGAAAATCCTTAAGCCTATATTCCTATTATTCAGCGAGAAGTGACTAGGCTTTTCAACAACAGACCGCAACATATGGTGTTATACAGTCGGCAAATATGCTATGAACAGAAAGGATATCTCAGTTTATTCAAAAAATGAATATCGATCATTACCAGCCTAGTAGAAAAACAACATAGTAAGAAGTATTCGCAACTACCTGGTACGCGCATTGCTAACCTAACGTCAAAAAAACACTGGCAACCGACGGGCGCGCAACTATTATTCAGTAATATTCGACCGTTTTCATGTGGCGTCCAGTAAGCAAAGTGAGAATAATTTTACCTTGCACATCAAAAGGACGTGGGACTTCGATGCAAACGTAGATTGGTTGGGTAAGTTATTGATTTAACACGTCGCGACATGAAACATTTTGGGTAACTTTAAGATTTAGTTTGTGATGCTCTTGAATGGAACATGCACTACGAATGAGCGTGTCCCCACAAGACGGAGGTCAGTTGGGAAAAAGGAGTACCCAAAATAACGTTCAATAGATAAGGATGGAAAGCAACGTGGAGCTTCATTCAGAAAAACCCTTACTTTCATAAACTCCCTTTACATATACCCGCATACAAGCATCGCCGACTGTCCTGCACTAGAAATTTCCCTTAGTTACTAGGTTGTGCTTTCCAAAGTGCTTGGAGTAGCTAGAAGTTTCACATAAGTGCTGCAAATCAATTTCCAGTTCAGGGTAACTGAAGGTGGTTCTGAACCATCTCGTCGGCATTTGAACATGCACGACCTTGGTTGCCATGGCAAGGGAATCTGAACGTAAAGAGTGAGAACCTGGCTGAACGTGCAAATACCATAAAATTTCCACGAAAGACCTTACTACTTGCTTTAGGTTACAATCATATTCACCAATAGATTCATTTGTTCTTTCCGCCAATATACCAACGTCTAATTTACTGAAGTCAGACGAAATTCTTTAACAACTTAGAGACATTGTTAAATAACATGCGATGCTCATTCAAACTGGTAAATAAAGAACTTACATGAGAGTTAACCTTAAAATCAGCGTCACTTAACTGCAGCTCGTTAGATATTTGCACTGCCTTCGTTATAAGGGACTCCAGCACAAGAGTACGTAAATTTCGTCGTTACTTTACGGTAAAGGGCAGACCTAGAATTCTGAGGCCCCACAAACTAGGATTTTCTGCAGCGAATCTTGCTGATCGTTTTAACGTAAAGAAGAGCATGGTGTATCGAATAATCTGCAGGGAAACATTCACGAAAACGGCGTGAAGCCCATCCTCGCGAAACATAAGGAAAAGGTAATTGATATCATCCGAAAAAGACTGCCGAAAGTCCTTGTGCAAAAAAAAGATACGATTTATCAATTTATTCCTACTCTTTTCTGCGAAAGATGAAAATGTAAATTGCGGCAAGTTTCGCTTGATACTAAGCCGAAAAGGCTTAATGTCAGATTAATGCCCCTCAGGCTCGTTTGACAAAAATGCTCATTACGTAGTGGATAGTGGAAAAAATTGAGAAAATCAACTATTTTTTACAAACTGATTTTCCAAAACGGAACCTGTCAAGGTGGCAATGTACTGTTTGACCACCTTTGAATTACGAATCCACATCAACACCCGACGTCAGACCGTTAAATACCCCTTTGAGGACAAAACTGAATTTTCAAACACATCTAAATGGAGTTGGGCATGATAAAATATTATAAACTTCTCCAAACCATGGTGGTCTTAGCAGCTCAATAATGAATAAGGTTTTTCAGCTTTAAAAAAATAACTATCAGAGGATAGACATCGGTGCGTAACAATGACTTCGTCAAAACAATCCCTGAAGTCCATTCTGAAACTAATTTCTCCAGCGTATCGCACTAGTTATTGTTTTCATCAGGACCGAATGACATAAGGAATGTATCGAAAAATCGATGGGCCATGTATTGGTTTTTGTAAAACTTCCTTTGAGAAAGACTACCCACGGTAGTCGAAACGTTGGCGTATTGCATCTACCAACAACACTGTGTTATTAACATTATATCATTCACAATAAAAAGGTGTTTTCTTTTGTATCCACTGACATGAATGCAAATACTCTGCCGCCGATATAACGAACGCAAGCTAAGACCCCTGTTGAAATATACGTTTTTGTGGACCACGGCGCACCGTGTACCCATTAGCAAAGCTAATCGATCATCAAAATGAAATGTCCGCAAGCATGAATCTAAGAGTAATATTCGCACGAGCAATTTTTGCCTGTTCAGTACAAGCTCCTTGTCGGGTAACACTTTAGGTGCAACATGAAATGCTCCTAGTCTGCAGCAGATAAATAAAGCAGCATCGGCGACGTCCTCAATTTTAAACTCTCTCCGCACTTCTGACCATTCAATCTCAAGATTTCCCGCTTACATCTTATTTTTTGCTCACCAGTGGGTGGTTCGTTGGTGCAGAAATCAAAAATCGGCACACCGTTAGGAGCTAGATAGTTGAAAAGCACGAACCAAACTGAGTCCATAGACTAATACCTTCGGATTAAACTCATCCATTAGTTTTCCATAACTCCATAACAACGTCAGTCCGTTTGAACTTTAATGGAATATGATCAAAACCCACTGCACATCTGACCAATGAGCACCAGAAGATGACAATGCGCGGTTTGGTTTTTATTAACTCGATTGTCTGGAGATTTTACCATTCTGTTTGATGGTCGAAGTAAAGGATGATTAACATGCACACGTAGGATTACAGGAACTGGACGTGAGTGGAAACCCATGTGCGACGCATGTCTGACATCAGTAAACCAGATTAACATCCCAGATTCCGATGTAGCAGGCAGACGGGAAACGACAGATGAGACTCAATAGATTTATCCTAGATTTTGGAGTCCATAGAGGACCACAATGATGTGTCATTAAATTAGTTTTCAGCCAACAATGTTCGATCACCCGCTCCTACTTAGTCACCTGAATATCAAACCACAATAGTGAACGCTCATGGGTCACCCGTACTTAATTCCAATTAGAGTGAATGGGCAGCTACTGATGATAAGATTCTGGGAAAAAGCTGAAATCAGTCCAACAGTAACCAACCAGGACTGTCATTTCTTCCCTTCTATAGTGCAAAAAACTGGGAGAAAAAAGACAAGGAATCAAGGCAGGATTGTACAGTCAAGTATTGTATGTCTTTGAAAGTAAACCAAATTTATTCAAACCATAAACCGAACGATTAACATCACGTGCTAACAATCACCGATATCAAAGCCAATACAACACAGCTCCAAAAGAGAATATATAAGCACACAGCTTCCTACACCAGATGTACAACAGTCGACGCAAGTTGTGAGAGGATTACCAAGTAGTAATTCTGGCTTAAGTAATCTTAGAAACAGTTATAATTGTTTGATGAAATACAAGAAAGACAAGGTGTTGCGTTCCGCCTTCCGCGATTATGTGATCCCAGTCGATTTAAGGTATGCTGCATATCGTTTGGCTTGTGCATCGTACAATTTCTGCAGTTTCTTCAACTGACTCTTGGCGAGTTCCTTCCCAGATGAATCATGAGTCGGCATACCCTGAGATGTAAAAGAATTTAACACTACTTGGCATCAAATGAAACCCAAATTAACGCCGCTAAGAGGCAAACGGAAATATTCTGTCACAACACCAGAATGGTGCAAGCCTCGCACTTCCGTGCTGCATCTTTGTTGTCACTTCACAAATAACCAGCCTCAAATGCCATAAACCAAAGAAAATAATAGCAAACAACCGTGCACGCGAAAAAACAGCCAATTAAAGAATTCGATAGTTGTTCACGTAAATCGGAGTAACCGAAAGTTATCTACGTGGATCTCGCGAAGCGAATGATCTAAAAGGAACAATGCAATGATCACTTCAGACATTTGGCTGCTGAGTCCCATTCTGTATATTAAAGTGTGAACGTCATCAAGGAACCGAACCAAAGATCTGCCGATTCACACGGATGTATGTTTGTTTACTTTCTACATTACATGTACCACAAAGTCCAGGCCCACCAGGAGCCTCTGATCAGAGAGACTAATCTAGAAGACAATAATGTCCAGAATGTCTCGTAGACAGCAAAAGCAAATGAGCGATACCTCAATCCATACTTCTACTGGATGAGGCTAGACCTCCCCCTGCCAGCTTTCCTGCGCTTTGTAAGCCATCAGAATCGAAAATTGGCGTTCTACACGAATCTTCCTATCTGAAAATCAGTCCATTGTGCGGCGACGAGCCTTTATGAAACTGCTTTGTTCAATAATAAACACGATATACATATATAACGTATACATATACATGTGTATTATTACAAGCTTCGTTTATGTATGCACTGGAAAAGATATGCTACATAGGTGCTGAAGCCTATCACATGAGAATCTGGCAACCGTACCTCTGAAAATGCCAATGACACTGAACTACTGCAGTCTACCACCAAAACAGGAGAGCATCTGGGTTTCGAAATTCTGATCTTTTTGAGATGACGGGTACTTATTATGTTTGATCAATGTTGATCAAAAAGGACGACTAGATGCAGCAGTTTTCCTAAAAATAGGATTGGTTAGAATAATGGAATTAAGCGAAATGATTAAACTACATTACATTTACAGCAGTCTCCAAACGACCCAATGAGTAACCAACCTTATCATCAAAACGAGAATATTTGTCCAACTCTCGCAAGAACATCTCCCAGGGGGGCTGACGACCAGCTTCGTTTCGAGAAACAGTAGCGCGCGTCTTGGCTTCCCTGCGCTCTGCCTCACGCTGAAAGGTAAGAGCGAGGAAAAGGGAACGACAAAAACAACAGTAAATAAAAATTAATAAAAGGTTGATTGGTTAGGCATAAAGACAAACAGACAAACTAGGACAGTGTAGATATGCTTAGTGTTACGACGGGAGCGAAACGATATCAGGAAGTGCATCAAGTATGACCAATAGACGAGTTGCTGAACTATTTTTTTAGAATGATCACTATATTAACCGCGACTTTGCCTTTATTATAACTTTTACTATACTTTCTGATTTAGCGAAATACATGACGAAACACATCGCGTACCTAGAAATGATAAAACTTGCAATATGCGAACTAGATCTGCCGCGTTTGCTTACTTTCGCTTTTGCCAATATCTCCTCTGCCAAGATTTCCGGAGCGACTAATCCAATAGCAGGAGCACTGTTTACACTTCGCATCATATCAGATGTGCCTGCACGATCTTGTAGTCGTATACCAGCCCGAACTAAATCCTCGTCACGCATACGGTCACATGCAGTCAGCAGCCGTTGTTTGCAGGCCTTATCGTGAACCGAACCACTGAATAGCAAGGCACGCACAGTCTGTCGCATAGATGCGATCGAGAAGAGAAGACGAAACAAGATAGGCCACACTTCAGTTTCCAAACCAAAACGGGTTCTAATCACCGAATTAATGTCCTTTTTGAGTTTGGTATTTATCACTGTATTCAACGGATCTACAAAGGAAAAACAATTTATTCGGTAGTCATGAAATGTTCGATATCGTACTTAGAACTCGTAGTGTCCGCTCTACGACTTATTCAAAAATGCTTTCAAGCCAAATGACTTGGCTCATTAAATCCAGCGGCACGTACCAGAGAATACTTCCAACTGTAGAAAATAAAAGCCCTAGTACATCAATGCATGTTGCTAGAAATCCGTCGCATCGTTAGAGTTCAAAAACCCCGAACCCAAGAGCAGCTCCCATTAGCATTCATGGATTTTCGTGTTAGAAAAACTATAGTCGATCTGAACCTCAGTTTTTTTTTCGTTTCTTCTTCAACAGCTGAAAAGCATTGCAGAACCGTTTTGAAAGAACTTTAATTAGATTTGATCTTCAGTGCGCTACAGATAGCAAACCTATATGCTACTTGAGCGCGACCACCGGATGGAAACAGATGAATAGCTAATGATTTGGTGCCCATCCCTCCCCCTATGAAAATAAAGCTGGATAATGCATGACGAAAAAGGGGCCGTGAAAGAGCATTTCCCTATAAAATACCCCAATGAAGACATAGTGGCGTGGCAGGTGTAGTCCACCATTAAGTACTGCCAGTATTCACTGTCTCACTGGGAAATGTCGTAATCAAACAAAAGCGTATGAGCCGCATTCTGTCATCAGTTGTCATGACAACCCGATGAATATCAAACCCCTGACCTAGAATAACCAAAAGTATGAATTGGAAAACCGATCACAGGGTGTCCGCAGTTAGCAAGCGCTGAGTCGCGTGTGAGTGAGGTATTCAGACTAACAGTTCAGGATGATATCCATAGGATCACTTTTCATTCCGGTTTGGGCAACTGAGCAATAAGAAGCACTCAGAGGAGTCATGGATTCCGATGGACAGTCAGTGATGTGGAGCGGGAGTCTCGAAGAGTCAACACATGTGGTGAACCAAAAACAGTAAATGTTTTCTTTTACATTGTTTTCTCCTTTTTGGATAGTTAAGTTATCAGATCTTCGCAAAATAAAAACACAAACTGCATTACAATGGGAACATAATCAAACTACGAAGCACGCAAGAGAAACCGGACAAACTACTCTAGACCATAATCGTTAGACTACGAGATACCAGTAATGGTATTGATTACTAGTGACATTCCAAGCACCAAAACTGTCATTACCGATACCTTCCGCGTCGAGCTGAATGCATCGTAGAAACAACGGAAGCCGTTTGCCGAGCTTTCTAGGATACAAGACGCAAGTGTGGGGTATTCTCATAGCCAATAGGACGCAAAGCACGAAAGGTCGCCAACCACGGCCCTGAAATTTAAAGCGGCGTAGAAACGCAGTCCCCATAGGTCGGGTGTGGAGACGAGTCAGGGGACAACAAACTGGCATTTATACCCAAAGTTGCCAGCAGGACTAAGATTCGAACCTTTTACGGAAGGTCTCTAAATAAAGCCTATTAGGCCATACGAGCGAGCACTGGATATAACTTCTCATGACCAACTGAACTATATAAAAGCAGATCAAACTGTCAGTCTGTTATTGTGAATGATATAATATTAATAACACAGCGTTGTTGGTAGATGTAATGTCAGTCTGTTCTTTGAGTTGTTGAAAACAAACCATTAAACGATGGACAAATAATTCAATCCAAGAAGGAAATGTGCGCCGCACGACCATATGAAACTTTTGGGAGTACATCATTACCATGTCAGTAGAAAAACGAAATGGGTAGGTAAGTCAATCACATTGAAGCTCACCACAAAGATTTTCTGTCGGCTTGAGGATATCCAGACCGAATTCCGAAAAAATCGCCTTGGCGCTCTGATTGGCAATCTCCTGGAAGGCATTTTCTGTGACGTTTCACAATATGTACGCGGCAATAAAAACGGTACAGTAGAGTGGAAGTGAATAAACTAGTAGTTCAAGTGGCTAAATTTAGACAGATAATAGTGCATAACAAATAAGCATTCAGGAAATCGCAATGAAGATGATGTGAATCCAGATGAACCAACTATATACCGCGTACATGAAGTCGATTGAAAAAGGGCAAAAATATTGGCTGATACGACTGTCTTAGTCTATCATATTCAGCTGTTACTTCTTTTACGAACGCTACGATAATGTAAACAATTTTCGGGAAGGAGGTAGCAGTCAAACATAACCTGTTAAACGAAGGGAAGACCAACGGTGACCACATTTAAACAGGTGAATTTCACGTCCGAAGACGACGTTGACAGCTAGATTACCTACAGTCTGCTAATTTATGCAAACGAAATATGTCGGACGATTACGTTATTGTGAAAAAGCAGAAGCCACAACTGCATAACACCGATTGCGTACCTAGGTTGCAGTGGAAGAACGAAGTATTTATTGTTGGTTGCCAAAATGAAGCAGGATCAAGTCCATTATATAGGCCATTAGGAAACAAAGAAGTACCAGGTTACTAGAGCGCGAAAGAAAAAAGTACTGAGACGCAAAACACTTTTGAATATTCAAACCACGGACCGCATAACGAAGCAACTTAATGGCCGATTGAGTTGAACACTGGCTTCGGATAGAAAAACAGAATAGGAATCTATGGAAGGTAAGTATAGGCACCAAGATGTCACAAAGTGAATATCTGGTTAAGGCAACCCAGCGGATAGGAAACGATAATAACGAACCTGCACCCGGACGTGGCGTAACGGCTTACGTGCCCCCATGGCCCAACAACCTATACAGGATGGCCTACTTCAAGCCGAAGAACCAATCATGCCTGGAAAAATAACGGGTAGAAGTCTGGCGAAATGGTGTCCTGATCGCCCAGACTGCGGTTGATTTGAACTAGAAGCCCAATCGAAAAAAAGGGTGGAAGAATAATTGAACCAATCAGATGGGCACCCACTCAGATACTTGCCAAAAACCTTGGGTTGAAAACCCTACAAGTTTTCCTGTTTTGTGGTTGGACTACTGAGCAGTGCCTACCTACCATAACGCATCAGTTACAAATCTACAAAAACTTTCGTACTGCGTCGATCGTCACGCAGAATATTCAGGAGCGCAATGCCCATTGCATCGAGCGCAGGTGGGATGGGTAGTGATAAGTATGCTACTGCTCACAGATCCCTCTCTTTTATTCAACCTGTCTCTTCTATCTTCAACCCATTCTGTTTACCCAATTCACCTACCCATAGTGTCTCCATTGATAACATGCCCGATACTTGCAGCGGTTTATTGTCAAGTAGTGTAGTAAGTGGTTTTCGGTCTGTTAGCTCACAGTTTCTCAAGCCTCGTCAACCTCTGAATCTCAGTTCCTTCAATGTGCGCACTTTAATGCAGGCTGGCCAACAGGCATGTTTGGCTCTGACAGTGGACT
>LUCM01006295.1:157811-172585 GCA_008360955.1 Fasciolopsis buskii
GAGACCAACAGATGACGTGGCAACGTGGGATGAGAAAATGTACAGCGAAGTTAGGTAAAGTAGGTGTCTCACGCCTTCGTGGTTGGGGTCCGAAAGACTCGTCGACTTGCTGGCTGGTGAGGAAATTCGCATAACAGAAGGAAGAGTAGAAAGGAAAAATTAAAGAAAGAACTCGTTTCGGGAACGGACAGAGTAATTCGGAGACCAAAGGTGGAGTGCGGAGCAGCGGGACGGGGACTTTGATCAAAAATAAAGCAACGAAAAAGAAACGAAGAAAATTATGGACAGGGTAGGTAATCCAGTTGACATCACGTTCAACGAAGGCGGTAATCTAACATTTATCTGATTTATTAACGGATTGGACCCGAAACAATCCTGCAAATTGCAATAAAGAATTGTTTGCGGTCTTAAAGAGTCCAACGAAACCGAATAAAACAATCCCAAAAGAAAAGGAACTTACCCTCGGCGAGTAGAGTACGGGAGAAGGTGTGTGCTGCTTTTAAGGCTCCTTCCAGAGCAAATCTGAAACGGCTAAGAGTTGGTGCATCCATTGACAGCCAGCTTCGATGCAACTGATCGGTTGAACTGGACTCTTCTGGTAGGCAGACAGAATTTCGTTTATCGGTGTCACATATTACCTCGCCCGCCACGGTAGCCCCGACGGGCACCGGGGTTCCCATGGATGCAATCGTTTCATCAGCGACACCGAAAACCCGTAGTAAACGCAATACAAAGCAAGTTGCTGCATGAATCTGGGCACAGGCTTCGGAAAAGGAGAGATCCGTGCCAGTCTGACGCAGGGAATACTGGTCCACCAAACCAATGAAATCCTTAAGCACGGCCATAGCACGGCGGGTATCAAAAGAATCTGAAGAAAAGAAGTAGAGTATAGTTATCTGTAAGTTAGAACACGCGCGGAACACCGTGAAGACATGTGGCATAGGCGTGAAAAGCACCAGATGCAGAAAACAGCATATGAGTGGTCAAATGACAGTAATTAGGCTAAACATCGGACTGCGCGCGATAGAATGCTCACCATCAAGGAAAAGTACCGGTGTTACAAAAATGACAAACGAGAACTAGTAAGAAATAATAAACAGTGATAGCAAGAAAACATCAAGTAGCAAGATGCAAAATTAGGATAAGCAAGATTTTTTTTATCCCATGGTTCAACCTTCAACAAAATTTGCATTGAACGGTAAATAAAATTAAATTTTTGGATAAAATTGAAAAATTGAAAAAACTGTACTTCTAAAAACATGAGCAGTGGTGGTGTTTTAAGTTGTATAAATGCCAAACTGTTCTTCATGAAAAACCACGACAATATGTCAGGGAGACATATTCAATGATGAAAAACAATAGTATTCATCGCGCCAACATGGATGGTGTTCTTACTCAAGGCAGTCTATATCAAAAACTTACCACAAAGCGCGTCATAAACATCGTTTTGTGCCTTGATCATAGCAGAACTGAGTGTCGTGTTGGTGCTGCCAATACCATCATGAATTGGATCAGCAACAGCACTGAGCAAGTGAAAGTTGGTAGCGTTGTAAAGAAAGTCCTGTCGTTGCACGGAAGATGAAGAGAAATCTCAGACTATCTATCAAGAGCAAACAAATTTGAAGGTCTGATTAAACAGAAAACTTGCTGAACCGGAAACAGGGTCTGTGGAACTTCTTGTTCCATCATCACATTTAACACAGAAAAGAGAATAATCAAAAGGATAATCGTTCACGTCAGCCATTGGACTGGTTGGATATAATCAACAGCTCGAAGCTGGGATCGCCAGCAACGGGAAAACAATCAATTACATGTCCCCACAGCATGAAAATGGTGCACTACTTTACCAGACAAATTTTCTGCAGGGGGAGTAAACCCCATAGTCAAAGAGCATTTTAAAAGGGGATTATGAGAAACATTCACCTAAGATCCGTTTTATTAACACTGACTTTAGAAAGAGACAGCGTTTACAAGTGAGTGGAAAAGCAGATAGTGTTCCCTAGCTGATTCTGATTGAACAGAATTTTGGTTTGACAGATTTTGATAAATTTAGAACTGACGAAACTGCGAGAAGTTCTCGACAACATGATCGCAACCGTTTGCCACCGTATCCTTCGGCATCTCCATCCAGTTGGTTGAGAGATCTTTTGGGCAACTCGCATTGCTTCAATTCGCTGTACATTTTTTCGTTTCACGCTGCCATTTCATATTTTAGTCTCCACAGACTTCCTTGCATTCTGTGGGAGTAACGCAAAACTGGGCACGATGTGGTGGACAAGTATTCTGTATACACAAGACGTGGCCCAATCAACGAAGTTCGGGTACCGGTACCGGTACCTAATACTAGATATCTAACCTCCGCATTACTCACGCGGTCACTCAATTCAATCCTGGCAACACTAAGCAAAAATCAATGATCGAAATCCGCCAACACACGAACATCTTTGATACACAAACTCGGTGTATCACAACCATACAACGGAACCGAACGCACTGTGGGACAGTACATCCGACCTTTCAACTTCGGCAACATGTCAGGTCGGCACCACAAGTGCTTAAACTCAGTGTACGCCGCTCTACCATTGTCATATGTAAGTGCTCTTCTCTAATGTCAGGCTCCTCTCCTCAGTCAGGAAGCTCCCCAGATAAGTGGAATCAGCAAAGATTGCCAGTTGCTCCCGTCGAGTATCAAGCTCGGTAATCCTGTCGTCGAGCCATGCAACAACACTTTAGACTTCAACTGTGTAAATCGCATGATTAATCGAGCTACGGCCCCTGTCAGCCTGTATAGTGCATTACGCATGTCCTGCACATTCGAACAATCAAGGATGAAAAGACAGAACACACTTGTCGAACAACGCGTTGTTTCGATTGAATCTGATGTTTCATCGCACACCCTTAAGCGATCATAAGTAAGCAAATACAATGCTTGTAAGAGGTTCAAGAACTTCAGCATAACCTTCGGGGTGAAAAGAGCCGCTCATTTGACTGAGTCTAATGCGCCTTTCAAATCAATCAAAACTAAGACTTTCGGACGACGGTGTATGTGGCGCATTTCGAATAACTGAAGGATGCAACCTCGAAGTAGGAGAAATCCGTCTTAAAGCTCGCGAGTGTTACTCTCGAAAACCGGTGTCAGACGACTTAGGAGCTAAAACCCTGATAAATATCAGAATTAAACTGATACGATAATTACTAAAGTCATTCCATGTCCCCTTCTTGAAGGCGGGTACATTCACCGAATTGTCCCATGATAAAGGAATAGGATCCTAATTTGAAATATCATGAATCAAGGAGTAGCGCCTTTAGGAAAAATATCTACATCCAGCATAGAAAGAACTGGAGACAGTTCGTCGGCACGAGCCGACTATCCCCTTTCCGGCAATCTAACGGTTCGACTTCACCTCTAATTCTGTTAGAGATCAAGTGACACTCACCAAGGACAGACAGCCGTTGACATCGGAGTAACCACATCAGCGCGCGGACGGATAAACAGCTCCCTGAAGTATTCAACCCAAAGGTCGAGTCTTCACTGCCAGTCACATTTCAACCACATACAACTTCACTAAACGAACACCCTCTCGATCAAAATAATTTTTCTGCGATTTTCACATTAGGACCTACTAAGTTTCTTAGTGAATAGGTACAATCACCGACTGACACTAGTCTTCAGGAATCTGTCCCCTTGTCCGTTTTCTTCGGATACTTCGACAAGTCGTTCCTTGACGTTGTAGATGCCGTCGCATCTTATTCATCTGCTGACAGTGAGAGAGCCGGCGTTCTTCCTCCACTAGACTGAGCTACTATTGAGGGTTCTAGTATCTTCGGCGGACATCAGATCTAGCAGCGCAGGCAAAATCCCCTAGGAAGTTTGTTGATAAGCAGATATACACAAAACAATATCAGAAACGGTTCTGAATTACTAAATCGATTAGACACTTTCTATTCAAACCTGGCGATTACGACCAATCATGCTTGCTGGACACCCGCTACCTGATAATCCATTAGTAAGGCACCGCAGACCGTGTTATCAGAGACACAGAAAGCCTGAATTCAGTAGCTTCGCAGACTACTGCAGAACACATATGCATGTACTTCTGGTAGGCCAACGTGTGCCTCCTCGGAGAGCTTTGATTAGAATACTGACATAATACATACGACTTTGACTGTTCACTGATCAGACCAAAGAAGGATTGACGAAAAATTCGGAGGAGATATTCCTGGCCGTTCAGCGACATCTGGTGGGGTACATTTATCATCACATCTTCGGGAGATTATAAAAAATAATAAACTTACAGTTAAAATCTTTTCATAGCTGATAGCTTCTGCGACAGTATCTTGGTTGTAATCCAATGTATCACGCCAAGAATGTAAAAGGAAAGTGAGACGGAGACGTCTTGCAGAATGCTCTTGAAGTGCGTCGCGTATTGTTATAAAGTTCTTCAGTGATTTTGACATTTTACAACCCGATATTGTCAAATGTCCTGAATGCAGGAAATAGTTTACCCAATGGGAGTGATTAAAATATGCCTAGAAAGGAAGGAAAGAAAAGGCGCACGAAATTGGCCGTTAACCGTTAAGGATGATAAGTTCAAGATGAAGATAACAAATTTGCCGAATGCTCCGATACGAATAAAAAAGCGTTTTAAGAGTAATTTCCAAAGCTCGAGTATTCAGCAACTAACCAATCGCATATACAAAAAGAGTACTCTCCATGCACGGCGACTTAAGATGGCTTGCATCAAACGGTCCAGAATTGTAGTTCCCACACTACATATAAAACTGAACGGTAAATAGAACTCAAAACAATCGATGGTTAAAAAAGGTCAGCGATCATCAAGCTGATAATTCCGCTGATCGAGAAGCGCAGAGAAACGACTGGATTTGGATAGAGTTCTACCAATCCATGCAGGAAGGAAACAACATTCAAGTGTTCTGATAACTACGACAGTCAAATTGCTACCGCTGTCTTTACGCTATTGAAACGGGAATTTATTTAGCACTGTCACATAGCACGTGGTTACGTTAACGGTAAATACCATTCAGGCCACCCAGTGATTGCTGCAGAGTTTGACTACGGACCAGTAATGCAGCAGTTTTGAAAAATGATTTCACGGGCGAGAATTTCGTAAACCGACTTAAGCACTTGTCGATCTCTAGTGAACTCGCCAAATTTTAAAACCGATGATCACTTTAATCGACTTGGATCGAGCCACACTTAGCACTCGGCTTTACACACTGTCGTTCAGACCATCACCGAATAAACTTTTTCAATTCAGATCTGCTAAATACCGAGGAATTCTTCACTACTATCTAATTTCTGAACAAGAAGAAACTAGATCAAAGTACCGAAATTTACCATGCAAATCAAAAATTCACTTGTCTCACGCTGAAAATACGGCCATTAAGACAATTACCAGCAATCGAGTTGTAAAAAGTAACAGTCAAATGCATTAAGATTCCGTCACCGAAAAGGTCGGAGGTTCGAATCCCAGATCTTCCTTCCACTTTGGTGGTAGACGGCAATTCTCCATCGTCCGGCCCGTTACCAAACCTGACCTAACGTGATCTTATGTTGTTCTATGCTACTCTCAGTTTCAGGGTCACGGTTGCCGGTCATCCTTCTCTCCTGGGCCCTAGCGGCTATTTGACGTGAAACCCCCCCCCCCCTAATGCACTCATGTTTGAAACGTGAAAAATTGAGCTGTGGCAGCGAACGATGTTTAAACCTAACCGAGTTTGCTAGTCACTGGTTAACAGCGATCCTCAAATTAAGTCATGGGACTGTCGTTTAAACAAGCAAAATAAGTGATCAGGTTCCGTCAAGATCAAACAACCGCTCTCAGTCACAAAGGAGCAGTGTATAAAAACGAACCAATAACAATTAAATGAAGACAATGAAAAGTACTAATGCTGTCGACAGACCGTTGATAAATTATAGAATCCAGAAAAAGACTGAAGCTTCATGTCGTCGTTTGGGTTCTGTTAAATAAATCACATTTACAAAATGAAATTGGTATACCAAGTACAATGACAACTTCCTGAGACCTGATAGGTTGAAAGCAAACATTTACCCGGAGCAACAATACATATGTACCGGGAATTAACCGGTGATTGTAAGCGAATGGCGTACTAAACCCTATTCCAGTGAAAACCGGAATGCAATATCGCATGAGTGAGCAGTCCAAAACCTACCTCGGATTGGGCTAGTTCGTTGTCGTGATGGGGGAACTTGAGGTCCACACCACCAGAATGGATATCCATTGATTCACCAAACACGCTGCTAGCCATCACGGAGCATTCAATATGCCAACCTGGTCGACCTTGGCCCCAGGGACTATCCCAGGCGGGTTCACCCGGTTTGGATGATTTCCAAAGGGCAAAATCGTTCGGTGACCGTTTTTCTCCATCCGAAGTCAGTTCTCCTTCACCTGTGGCTAACTGGTCAACGTCACCATAGGCCGTTGGAACAAGTTTCGCGTAAAAGTGTTTCGGATCATTCGCAAAGCGATTTGTATCAAAATAAACCGACCCGGATGGGGCTACGTATCTAACCAAAACAAAGAGCAACAAATTACAAAATTAAAAAACTATTTTAAAGCTTACGCTTGATCAGTACAAACGCACTAAGATGGGGGAGCGCAGGAAGTATATCAATGAACGAAAATCACCAACTGGGTGTGCATTTTAAAAGACTGTTGTTTACCTTTGAATGGCTGGAGATCCCGAGATTCACAGCACAGTGAATTGGGATCCTTGTCAGATTTGACCCAAGTTCGTGGTCAGTGATGGTGATTCAAAACAGCTTCTGTGAGTATTCGCGGTACATTTTCATGTGACATTTTTAAAATGGCTGTTTTTGCTTCGGACTTTACACGGTACTTTCCGATTCACCAACAAGATAAATTCATTTAAAGCGCCCAAACAGCGTAACCCGTGAGCGCTACCAAAAAGATCAGAATCGAAAAATATTTGAAGCAGCAGTTATGCTGTCCAGCAAAACATACACATACATGGAAAGAAGTGGCCAAATTTAAACGGATGTCAGCCAGGAGTACAATGACATCGATGAGCTGGAGGTATAGCTTTATATCGCAAGTATACATAAATAAACCAAGGCACTGATTCATTCTTTTGCATATACATCTGTCAAGCAACAGCTTTTCGTCGCATCTTGTGTGGATCCTATTTCGGAGAAAGGAAATTAGCAAGATTCTTTATAGAAAGGGCGCTGCAGGTACTTGACAAAACGGTACTTCGAGATGGACCATACCGCAAAAGAGGGTTCTTCTTTGAGAACCCTAACCAGAGGTTTTAATTTAAAAGTCTGATCCTCATCACGGTGGAACGTTAACATATCAAAGATGTGAGCAGAAGCATGCTTATCACTACCCAACCTGCTAGGAACAATGGGCAGTGGGGTTGTGATTATCCTGCAAGAGGATTGATGCGGTATGGCATTCACTGCGTTTGTGATTCATGGGGGATGATGGAAGAGTACTGCTAAGACGTCCAGCCACTAAGCAGCAGGACGTAATGGAAGAAAGGATACAAGATTATCCACAATGGAGGAACCGAGTGGCAAAAAGAACTAAAATAAATAGAACAAGAGCCCACACTATTCGATACAGCGATTGTATCGCCAGAACAGAACACAACTACACAGACAGAAAAGACCTTGCCAGCACTCTGCTGGCCGCGGCCCCTTTCCTGAAAATTGATGTGCGTTGTTGTTTCATTATAAAGGAAGCAAGAAGATAAAAGATAAGTTACCATTAACCGTTAGTAATTGGTTTAAATGTTGACGAACACTCGTGTGTCGCTCACAGAATCTGGTGAGACATACCAACTCGGAGTGTACAAGTATAAGGATGTTTGAACAACAGTACCGGGTATGCATACCTGACGAGCGACAATAACCGCGAAACCGGTCCCAGGCAAGTTTTGTTCACTCATCCAGATACTACTTACAATCTAACTATATATATATATATATACATATATATATATATATATGTTCAACGAAAGTTGTGCTGTTAATGTTTCAACATAGAAACTTGGCTACTTAGTGGAAACGACACAAGACTATGGACGTCCCCAGCCGATCGCACCAACCATGTTGCTCCACGACTGTGTAATCAGATCATGCACTAGTCCGTGCTGGTTATTGTTTGAGTCTAGCCTATGGGCCTACCAGCACGAAAAACGTCCGTTCTCTACAGATGACTTCAATTTCAATTGAAACTCACAACCCAACTATCGGCACAACGAAATGTGCAAGACCCAAGCGAACATTGAAAGTAGATCAAAGAAGTAGATGTAATGTGCCAACGTTTCGACGACCGTGGGTAATCTTTCTCAAGGCAAGTTTTACAACCAAAATTTTGCACAAACATCATGACATTCATAATAGAAACCAATACATGGCGCATCCATTTTTCGATACACTCCTTACGTCATTAGATCAGAGAAGCGTTGCATTATTGGCAAGTCTCACGTAGGTCTCCATATTATGTAAACCTCAGAAACGAGCGATACCTCGGCCTTCATTCGCTTTGCTGGATGCTCGAAGATCCGTTCCCCCGGATGCCACATAATGAAGCGCGTAGAGGCTCGAGACTTCAACTGACTAGGGACATGAGAAATGACTGCGAGCAGTGATGGATGGAGAAGTGTAGGGAAATGGAAAAGATTGTAGCTATCAGCAATAGCCACAATTTTTATGGACTGATTATGGGTTCTGGTCAGCAGAGACCATGTGTAAGCGAGGGTATCAAGGAATCCGACAGATCATTGGTTCACTCTCAAAAATGTCGGCTGGGCAGAACACTTCAGGAAGCAAGTGAAAGTGCAGTTACCAGTCCTCTATTGAAAATAAAAGTCATCGGGAAGATAGGTCTTTTTAATAGGCATAAAGCAGTCGGACCAGAAGAACTGTCTCCGGTTTTCTTCAACAACGATCGGGAAGTGTTAACATCGAAGTCAACAGAACTCCTGGGATCAACAATGGCAACAGGAAAAACTTCAGGGGTGACTGGACTGATTTGCAAGGACGATAGATCCTCAGGTAAAATTCACAGCACAACCGGTCTGGTGAGCATCGACTTCAAATTGCTTATAGGCATTATCCTCCGCTGATTATCTGGTACTCTTGGAAGATGTACGCGAGAATCAAACTGATTTCCGACCCGCGTGAGGTTGTATTAATCAGATATTCACAGCGACAAAGCATAGAACACAGGCATGTTCCATAGGCCCACGATTTCTGTCTTTTTAATCCACAAACGGTTAGAGCCAGTCGGTTGAGCAGTTCTGTGGCACTGATCCTCAATGAAAGGCGTGTCAGAAGAATTCATTTCATTTATCTAATTTTCGCATTTGAACAGCCCAGTTGTGTTCGTGCTTGCGACGATCTTTCACAAGAGTTCACCACAAAAAGCGGTATTCGTCAGGGTCGTCCCCTTCATCTTTTCTACTCATGTTACTGGACGGTTATGGGGTTAGTCCTATCCCCACGTGAGAATAGTAGCTTTGACATTTGCCCAGGCAGGAAATTCTCTGAGCTACAATATGGGGACAGCGTTGTTCTACTGATTGAAGATCCAAGTTGGAGGTTTTTCTCAGCCGCATGAACGATACTGTAGGGATGTTTGCGGTGCGGTTCTTGCCCTCAAGGATTCGATTGAAATCAAACCCTGTCTGTGCAGGGGAAGATCTGGATGAGACAGATAGATTGTGATTTGGGCTGTTGTATCGCAGGTAGTCTTCGCTTATATGGCATTCATCAACTTGAAGGAAGTTCAATGTTGACGTGCAATACGAATATCAACCATAGATGGAGTTTACACGGCCACAGCAAGGTCTGTCTCTCTGTTCGGCTCCGAAACACGACTGTTGAGAGATGTGCGCAGACATTTTTGTTTCTGTAGTATTGATAGAATACGGTGGGGGAATTTTCTCAGATTAGGCATTAGGATACGGGCTTTATAAGGGGTACTGAATGTGAATAAATGAAGGTGGCTGAGACATGTTTTGCGCGTGCAAAGTGAATGACTGCCTCGTTGTACGCTGTTCTTTGAAGCAGGTAATGGTTGGAAGATGGTTCGAGGTAGTCACTCGATGAGATGGGATTAAAAAAAATGATAGCAACGGTCAGTGGACTGGCTCATGAAGATGCAGTTAGACTACGGGGTTGGGAACCATGAGGTCCTGCCAAGGGACGGTTGCAGACAGTATGTGACGTGGCTCAGCGTTGCAGTCACTGGCCTTCTTGTATCCCAATTCTCTCCTCGTCTAAATAGTTGTTCAACTTAACACTATCCTCTTTTGTGCAGCTGGTGCTGTCAGGTCGCAACCAAAAATAGAGCGCGTCGGTAAAAGGTTAACGGTTGTAGAAACCGAAGATGAACTGGACTCTCAAAAGCTAACGGTATTGGTCGTTCTTGCTGAACCGCACTTGACCAATCAGACTTCCCGTCCACTAAAAAAGCATCGTTCACAGTGATGTTGTATACTTGTTTCAATTATAAACCAGTTTGCACAACTACAGCCCGACTAGTGCGTCTCGGTAAATTGTGTTTTCGTTTGCCAAGTTTAATCAGACCATGAGTTTGTTCTAACAGAACTCTAGGGATTTTTTGACTACCTTTATTTTTGCTTGCGTTGCTTTCCTCATTCGCATTGGCTTAGATGGGACCACATCTGTATTCGCATTTCCGTTATCAATCAGTGAATATAATAACAACGGAAGGAATGAGTTAAGCATTCAAACCGAAATCACGTCTACGCCGATTCCCGGATCAATGAGATGAAGTAGCGGAAAACTAAACTCACCCAAAACCGTTGTCAATGATCTTTTGAACAAACTCCGTTATTGGTTTTATGAAATCAGTAACACGAACCAAATCATCTGGATCCAAGACCTAGGATATAAAAAAGTGGACGCCATCTGAAACACGGGCAGTTAGTTATCCACACACGTCAATCACACTGTTTCAACAAGTTCAAAAAACAAAAAGAAATAATATTAATATTTCCAACAGACTTGCCAGCTGAAATCACACGCCTAGATGAATCTACTTTGCTAATTTGAAATTTAATTTAATTTCATACAGCACCCAACTCTGGGACGAACTTTGAGGGACGAAATTGGTAAAACGTTTTCGTATTTCATTCCAGAAATAATACACAGAAAGCAGCATCCGAATATAAAGTCTTCGTACATCTGTCCTTGACGGGCATGTTTCCGAGCCGTACAGCAGGATCGATTTCGGGGATGCAATGAAAAATACACTTTTGGTCGGTAAATGAATGCCATGCCAACTTCAGATTGGTAAATCCCAACCGAGTTTTCTATCTGTGCACAAGCAATTCATACGATATACGAACACCAGGTGAAATGCAGCTGACCACATAACAGAACTTGCCTACTTTGTTTAGTTCCTTCTCTGCAAGAACAAGGTTAGGCTTTGAATTAAATTAGTCTTCCATCAACATTGTATACTCCAGGGATGCGATAAACACTTTTAACACACCTACACTATCGTTCGGAAGGCGGAGAAGTACTTGCAACTTATATAGAGCTTCACTCGGAAGCATATTCGAAGTCGGGCAGTTTACTTCCTCGGCAAACAGCAGCGTCATAATTCTCACATGAGGATGGGGTTATCTTGTCATTCATTTCAACTACAAGAGTGAATAGAAATAGAGGGAGCAATGTTGACGAACATCATTTCTTACGGTGAACTTGAGTTATAAATCGTGAACAAAACTACAGGGTCGGTTGAGACGGATATCGCTTGAGATTATAAATATGTGTTCTAACAATATTTGCAGAGAGACGTGGTCCATACAATCTCCACCGAGTCGGAAATCGCCTTCATTTTCATGAGTAAACGATTTTCGAGAATGACGAACAACCATCAAACGATAATGTTCGCAGGCAGTTTGGATGTAATACATACTTACCTAATTTCTTTATACTTTTCACAGCAAGATCGCCCACCTTTCAGTTGAATCTGCACAGTCACTGATTCATATTATTCTCTAGGCATTTGCACTTTCCCAAGTCGACCCCATCATCCTTAAAGAGAAAGAAGACATCCCATCTGGTTCGGCAGTCCACCCGTCGGTCGAATGCAAGGTTCAATATACCGCTTAGTTGAACAGTTCGATCCAAGTGCGATTAACTTAGCTGGATAAAACAAAACACTTTGAAAGAATTGACGCTTCCGAATCCAATCAATTGCCCATTTCCCTTTCTCCTATCTTCCTTCAACTTTGGTGGTAGACGGCAACTCTCCATCGTCCGGCTCGTTACCAAACCTGACCTAACGTGATGTTATGTTGCTCTATGCTACTCCCAGTTTCAGGGTCACGGTTGCCGATCATTCTCCCCGCCTGCCTGTAATGAGCCCAAGTGGTTACGGGACTTGTCCCTCTGAACGCACAACGTCATATATATATATATATATATATATATCAGGAAAGGGGTCGCGGCCAACGGAGAGCTGCCGAGTGGGGAAGTTGAATGACGGTGGGAGGACTCGAACCCGTAACCTTCAAGTCCAAAAGCCACGACCTTATCCGCTTAGCCATCGCCGGTCGGAAGCCGTGCAACAAATGCAACAGCAACACTTCCCGCTCCAGTATGCAACATGGCAAGAGCAAAATACTTGAGCTTGTTATGTTTTATTCAGAAGGAAGGGGACGAAGCTCATTAACAGTAAGTCGTAAGATTCAGTGTTGCTCAGTGAGCAAATATGCTAGAAATTATGTTACTATTTCCTATTTGGATCGGCATTTGAAGGTCTCCCCCATGATGCATGATGAGCCCTCTAAAAGGAACAAATTGATTTACTCCGAACTTTCTGATGAGTGTACCCCTAAAAATACACCATCGATAGGCATACACATTGAATTATCAAGTCACAACATCAAGCCTAACGTGAATATCATCATGATTCAGGCTATGGTATCTTTTTTTATATAAATCACAGTCTACAACCAAGCGTGCTTTTTACACGAATTCTTTCAAATCGAAAGAAAATCATCAGGACCAAATGATGTAAGGAGCGCATTACATCTATCAACAACGCTGTTATCAACACTATATCATTCACAATCGAAAAAAAACCACTTTACTAAATATAGCTTTTCTATCGGATTCCGTTTGAGTTCAACATGGAGCTTCCTCCGGAAAACATCATTTGGCTGCGTTATATTATACATAATATGCAATAATATATATTATGTGGTTTTTTAAAATCCGGGGAATATTACCCTCAACATAAATTTTCTACCACCCCGAATTCCCTTCATTTTGATTCATAAAAAGACACCTCTTATGTTACTCGTGTCAGAATAAACAACCTGGAAGGATAAAAGCAAGAGCGGCAATTTTCAGAATTTCTTACCAGAAATGTCGTTTTGCATACATTTCAAAGATCACTGGTTGTCACACATATATAAGCCAAATTAGAGGGTGGCCGAGTTGAAGCGTGTAAACTTTTCCCCTACTGTGCACGACTATTACATTCCTTTATTGGGCGACTAATCTAGTCCCTATATCCGCTGACCCTTGAAGCATTTATGCAGTTTTCTTCCTAATCGCGACAAGGATGCACGGAATATTTGCAAAAATCGACCTCAAAAATAGAAAAAAGAACTGCTGTGAATTTTAACATGAACCTGAAGAACTGTTCTCTCTTGGATGTTATTCATTTCCGAGGGAAAAAATGCAACTGGCACAGTTTATTCGGACAACACTAATTTGAGTTGCAACTACTTAAAACCATTAAATGCAAAAATCTAAATTGTGCAGCGTTTTATTCGGTTCACTATCACTAGATTGCGATACTAAAATTGTAGTGCATTGTATTGTATTGTATTGCATTATATTGCATCGTATTCTATAGAATTTTGCGTTTAGCGAGAAAAAGTGGGGGTAACAAATAAAATATGAAACAAAAACAGAGTTCATCATCATCACCATCACCGTTCAGCGTTGAACAGCAAAATAAGCCTCACAGACCGCTGCCTTTCCCCAGAGTTACACGTTGATATGAAAGAGTGAATATCGAAGGGGAACAGGGAGTGGACGTACACAGGCGGGAAAAGATAAGATGCTGTCGCAGCCAAGGCGCACCGCCCACCTAAGCAGGATTCCGATGCATTCAGTTGTCCAACTTGTGCATTAAAATCACCTGCTACTACTATAATGTTTCAGCTTTTGCTCTTTCGAACAAGGGTGACGAGGTCATTGTAAAACTCGTCTTTCTCCATGTCAGTGCTGCAGTCTGTTGGAGCGTATGTCGAGATGACAAATGAACTCCACCTAACACTGCTATTCTTCCGGACGCCGACTGATTTGTCAAGTAGTAGTAAGGGTTTTCGGTCTGTTAGCTCCACAGTTTCTCAAGCCTCTGTCAAGCCTCTGAATCTCAGTTCCTTCAAATGGTGCGCACTTTAATGGCAGGCTCGCCAACAGGCATGTTTGGCTCTGACAGGAGCTCGACTTTCGATTGATGTCTGCTAGCGTGAGTGAAAACACGAACTTCAGAATTCAAGTGGAAACGTAAGTTCGAACATTAACTGCGCCAAAACGTCTCGTCGAAGATAATTTTCTTTCGCATTCAGGAAGACGAAAAGCAGCTCAACGTGTATGGGTCAACGTGGTGATCAGGAATAGCTGAGTTGAGAATGGCTATGAAACGCAGCTATTTTAGACTGGGATTCCCAGTCACAATCGCGTTGTGCCGTGTGAGCACTGAAGT
>LUCM01006297.1:0-17468 GCA_008360955.1 Fasciolopsis buskii
TAAAATTGCGTCATTTTCGAAATACCGAGAAAATGGCAAGTTCTTTTGGAAAAATAATAACAGAACCTAAGTCTGCGGCACTAAAAGCCCTAGAATGGTCACCGACCATAACAGAGACCCAATGCAATTTACTTTTGAGTTTTGCCGCCACTTCCAGTTCACTACAATTTAACGGTTTGCTTTGCTAGTCTCTGAACTGAAAACCTTCCCTCTTTTGATTCTTCTTTTGGCCAGCCAATTTAGCTCAAATTCAGCAACAAATAGTGCGGGTATTTCGATGATTTTGAAGGTCTACGTTGAAATTTTCGCATTTATACCGCTCCAGATAAGACTAATTTAAGTAGAACTATATTTTCAAGGACAATTCGTGAATGTATAAGCGTGAATTCCGTTTACCGAAGCAGAACAACAGGTAGCAAATTCACACAATTTCACCTCCAAATTGATTCGAAAACATATTGTTTCGACTAGGAAATTATCAATCGATTCTGGTGCAGACCACCCCTAAATCAACATTCTGCTGATGCATTTCGGTTGATGTGCCACTTACGACGTAATCGATTAATAGAAATTTGTCATCAGATTAAAATGATGATTCCTCAAACTCGCTTGGTAATTTTTCATTTCGTTGTGGTGGTTTCCGAAGTCAATCCTGACTCACAAAGTTGCTGCCTTATTGACTTTTGATCTTTCAAGCACGAAAAGCCAACGGATATAGACACCTGAGTCGGTTGTGCATGTGTTAGATGTTTGAACACGATATAAACATTTTCACTAAAAACCTTTTTTTTCTTTCTTCTGAATAGTCTTCATTCTACTCCTATAGCCAATAATGATCATTTAAACGAAAGTTGTACCCTGAATAAACTGCCGGTAAACACACATTGGACTGAAAATCTGCATTGATGCGCCACCAATCGACACTTTGCTTTCATCGCGACCACTTAGTGTTTGGTTATGAACACTCCGCTGCACTGATTCCATTCTGTCATGGATTTTTACACATCCGAAAAGAAATCCATTCACGGTGGTTTACTTTCAATTTAACAAATCGGAAAATGCTGCCGAAATAACAATAACAAGTGGTCTGTTCGTCCGTAGGCTAATGTGAACTGACAAACTGAATAACATTAAGATACTTTATGAACGCGTAGGGACAGATTTTACAATACTAGAACAGTGTGGATTAAAAAATGATGAGCCGACATTTTGGGTACTTTAGTTGGCGCCTCTGAAACCAGTTTGCTAATTTAACTACAATGTGGCCTGTGAACATTTGGTATCCTACGGCCATGTCACAAATGAAACTTATTGATCTAGTTAATGTCAACGATATTGAAGCTATCTGCAGAAGGTAAAAAAATGGAAGTCACGGTAATATTGATGACAAAAAAGAACTCAAATTCTAGTTCTCACATTAAAGATGCTTGTCGTCTGGTGACATTTCGAGCAACACCATCTGCGGATTATTATAAGCGTTGACGACCGTGATCAATGTTTTGTGTGAGATGATTTATGTATCCCATATTATGCCCGATTGGAGAGCTATTGGACAGCCACTTACAAAAAGAATTATGCATTTTTGTAACTGCTTGAATAAGGATGCGGACGCTTCGAATATGATGTCTACTGAAGTAAACCTTAGTGAATTTGTTCCAATATCCGATTTGTGGACGTCCAAAAACTTCTTTGTGCTCATGCAATCAACATAAGTGGAGCCCGTAACCACAAAGTAGCCCAAAATGCCATATCTTTTAGTTCCAGCAGGTGGAGAGTTGTCGCTGTGATGCTATCAATTAATGCGCTTCAGGTCTTTGGGAGACTGGGTTTTTTCGCGTTATATCGCCGCTAAGTTATTGTCAACATTTATCGGATATCTGTTCATGCCCCAGTCGTGTTTTAAATTCACTACTCTGAACTATTCAGCAGTTAACGCTTGCATCCATTGTTTTGCTGCCGAGTTCACATTTACTGGAACCATCATGCTGATTTTTGCATCTCCGGATATCAGCCCGGAGAAAAAAGTTCACGTCTTAAACTGATCCTCCGTGATTTTCTTAGGTTGCAAACTATCACATTCTTTTTTGACAGCACCGGCATATGACAATTTCCTCTTTTGGTTGTTTGGCCATTTTGTGTCCATTGTACCCAGCCCCTTGCAACGTGACACATGCACGTTCCTCATATTGATTTAGGTGCATCGATTGCAATCACATATACAACAACGGAATTTGTTAGTCACCGGTAGATGGGGTTTGAGAATCCATAACTGATAAAGAAACTCACTCCATAGCAGCGAGGTATGAGCGATTCGTAGAAAAATGGGTGCGTTTTGCAGGATGAGACTTTCTGGGGGTACTTTATTTGGCACGCGTGAGTGCGTGCTCCACAAATGGCTACACGCGGATCAAAATTTGGTATTTAAACTATTCTTCGGCTTGCATTATTTTGCCGGCTAGATCAGCATTTTCGGTGCATCCTTCCAGCTACAATATGAATGTGACTGTTTATCTCTTTTTACCTGTGAAGTACATTTCTGCTGTGGTTTACTGTCACCATTCAATAATAATAGCGGTCTCAATTGCTTTGAAACAGATTTAAACTAGTTTCAATAGAGAATCTATACTCATAATCTGGGGTAAACCACACCATGGCTTTCTTAACAAAGGTGCTATTTTCATCTCCTGTTAAGGAATTTAGTTTCCGGATTCGAACGATTCCCTTCAGATTTCAAATTTTGCACTAAATTACCTACTACGGGTTACACTTACGTCAAATTTAGACAGATGTAGACCAACTAAGAAACTTTAGTTTCCTTGATAATAATTTGTCTTTTGAGTATCTATTTTATATATATATATATATGATTTCAATATGATTATTGCTGAAGAAAGCACATTTTCTAAACCTCAACCAATCGGTAGATCAATTAGCCAACCAGCTTGGTGAGCCGCAGGATTTCCCGTCACCTGATCGAACCAAATATGAGGGATTTATAGGAGACATTGCATTATTTTGCTGTAGAAAATTAGCCTGCTGCTCTGTTGTTGAAAATACCGGGACCATTTGAAATGACGTGGCTCCGGTAGGTTGATTTATGTGCAAATATTGCGCGCAAATCAAATGATCCGAATACGAGTAATTCTTGTTGCCTAATACCATTACGAGCAGTGGATATCTTTTCTGAACGCAAATTTGGTCTCGTATGGAAAATTATGTTGAACCTAAAATCGGTTAGCGTTATGTAGTGGTGTTCCGTGGTTTGTGTGATTCCATGCAGAACTTCCAAGCAGACAGCCAAAATAGTTACGACCGAGGTAAGAACAATTCTCGGATTTCAGAATAAATAGTGAAACAGGAACGCTAACTAAATTCAAGTCCGTCAAGCCCATATATGAATGCGATATGTATAGACTGCAATACACTATCTATTTGTTGTTTTATTCTTACCAATTTAGGTCGCGTAGTCTTAGGTAGAATCGATTTCAGCAATTGCCGCCACTTAAAGCTTGTGGAGTGCCGCAAAAAGGAAAATATGACTTTGACTATGAATTCTTCACACCACTTATTTCATCGGAATTACATACCTTTACGTCAGTAATCGCCAAGACCCTTGATCATTGGGAGACAGCCATTGCGAACGTTATCATTTTTGCTCATTCGTTAAGAAATCTCGACAGTACTATCATTCACAGCCCACCGTTCAAACGTGGAATATATGACCCGCGCACTTCGCTACAAATAAATAAGCCGATTGGCTTATCCAGGACGCTGGGTAGTGTTAACATTTGCTGCCTACAGAAAACCCGTATTCAAGTGCCCAAACAAATAACGGAATTATGCGAGACCACTAACGATGTTGCCAATCGTTCTAAAGACACTGAAGCGGAAGCTTCTAACCAAGGGAGAGTTGGAATTATTTCGAATGACTTCGCTAAGGCTGGTCTCATAGAGTGGATTCACGTAAATAGTCCGATGTGTGTTATCCGCAGCAGTAGCTCGTGTGACGCAAGCAGGAAACGAGTTGATGAAAGATTTTTTTATTTTTTCTAACTATGCTCTTACAGCCTGCGGTCCGGATGCTTCGAAGTATAGCCTTCGTCAGCATTTTCATGACCTAATAACCACAGCACCAAAAAGCCATTTTCGTTTTGGCTGAAGACCTAACTGTTATGGTCGGCAGCATTACACCCAGTGAACATTGCATAGGAGGTCTTAATTACTGTCACTCAGACAATGGTGAAGAAAATTTGAATCTATTCTTTCTTTTCGACTGTTATCTGACCCTTTGTCAATGCGTTTGCCCTGTCCAGATGATTTTTGGGTTCAGTGACACTAGGCTATCGAATCCGGTTATGTATTCAAAGAAAGCATGGCAGAAGTAAATATGTTAGTAAAGGAGAAAATCCGCCGGCGAAGGATTTGATAAATGTCGTATATTAAAATATGCACAACTTATCTCTGAATAAAACCTTTGCTATTAGGCTAATCGGGCTGACTATGGACGGTTGATAGGGCATGAGCACGACGACGTGATATAGCGCCCGTAGCCCCGAGTACACGTTCCAGGCCACACACGTTTCAAAACACAACAGATCCAGGACTGACACGGAGGACCAAGTTGTTATTGCGAAGCAAACATAATGAGATAGAGCCATTCACAGGTATGCCAACTGATAGTTTGCAGTTGCGGGCAGATTTGAATTGAATTTGCACATCATTCTTCGTACAGTTTGAAAGTCGAAGTAGGAATAACCAAGGGTGAGAGTAGTGCACAAGTGTATGGTGATCCTAGTTAGAACTGGTATGCAGTAGATTTGTTCGATCGCGATTATCTATGCTGGACCTCTAATGGTTTTCTTGACCAGTTTTGATTGCAAATCTTTCATCCCGACTGAGCGGTTGCTTTTATTTTCCTTTCAACTGCTATGTATTAGTAAAAGATTTAATATTTTCATAAAATAATTCACCATGTGATATAATAACTCAATTGACCAATAGGAAGCGATGGAAACAGAGTCCAGCTGTATGTTGCTTCCATCGTTTCTTAATGCTCAGTTGAGCGATCATATCACATGGTGAGTTATTTCTTCCACCTGTATTATATAAAATTTTACTTATCCATACCGTTCGCTTAGTAATTAGTAGATGTATTTAGCTAGGTAGTGATGTTTTTATTTTAGTTCCATTTTTATCCACTTTCAGTTAGTCGTTGAAATGGTCGAGTTTGCGATACCTGAGGTGAATAACGGAAATGATTGGTTTATTCGTTTGGAATCTGGGAGGAAATTTTCTTGTGCACATTTGTCATCATTCCGGCGATCTATAGCAAATCAGAAATGGCCTATTTTCAAGTACAGCCAGTGCGGTGATGCCAAAGGGTAATGAATTTTGATGCGACTCACTGGTCAATATTTCTCAAGCTATTGACAGAAAGATCTCGTGTTTCGTGGATTCGGTCGTTATAGAACAGCAATGAACACGAAACTGAGGCGTGTGGAGTAAAGATGGATTGATAGTCAATTAGGAAGGATAAGGACCTAGTTCCGGAAACTCTTTATTACGCTAGATTTTGCTAGAACTAGATGAACTGGCACCACACTTGTATTCACGTGAAGGAACAACTGTTTGCTGAATTAATAACGACAGTCGGGATCCAAACAAACGGGGTTTACGTGCCATCTCAAAAATGAGTATTCCACTGCAACTACTGCTGACATATTTTCACAAAGCTTTCATGACAGGCAGCGGGAAATTTTTAATTGTACAGAAATGTTTTATTAACAAATAACGCGCCATGGGGTCTGCAGTCAAATCAACAAAAGCCAAGATAAATCTCAGATGGAACAATATTGGCAACGAAACATTCAGCACAAGAAGTTTGCGCGGAAAATTACAGAAGGGAGTAGCGTTGGCTAAGTTCTTCACGTGAGATCTGTAAACAATATGAATATCTGTCAGTATGTTGCATCGTGCTTTCTGTTAAAAATGAAAGGAACGCACCCAAGGCATAGCAGTTTCGTCGGTATTATCCAAGTGTTTTATATTATTATAAGATTGATTTTATTGCTAAATTAGGGATATTTGATATCTACCCAGTTCTTTTGAACTGAAGCAAATATCTGGTTTTCCTAAACTAATTGGAAATACGTGAAAACCGACCTACTACTACCACTATTCAATCTAAGTACTGCGGTCTTCTGTCGAAATGCCTCAAACGCTGTGCATGTTATGAGTGTAATCGTACTGTAGAATGCTTTGTTTATTGATGAGTTAACTGTGAAGCGTACTCACTTTGGGATTGGATCAACGATGGCAGACATCAGTGACAATACAAAAGGCAGTCGACGGTTACCTGATTTTCTAATCAGGACGAGAGAATAATAATGGTCAATTAAAGTTTGGGTGGGCGCGATGGAGTGCGAGGTTGATATGGCGTATGCTCGTACGGGCGACAAGCGTAAAATAGCCCCAATAAAAGTCGCTCCTTTGAGACAGCAGCTAAAATATTCGCTGAACAAGATCCAATAATTTATGTTTTAGTGTGGAAATAAAGGAACATTAAATGTGGTATGATACAACTGGTCCATACAAAGAATGCCCATTATGTTCATATTAATTCACATCTCAAATGTATATGAGCTGTTTTCTTCCTATGCATTGCTGTGATTCCAGTTGAAGTTCCACATTACCCCCAGTAGGTGACCAGAAAAACATCCGCCAGATCCTTCGATAGGGCGGCCTGTTTCACAGTTGCTATTCTATTTCTATTAAGTTTGAACCGCCAAAGGCGGTTAACCGAGAATGACATTTTTATACTTATGTACATGCAAAAGGTTATGGTGGAGTGGTGGGAATTATTAGATATGATTTTGACACGGCATTTTTCACGTAGGAAAATACATTAATATGGAAGACAATAAATGTCCAGGGCACTGAATCAAAAAATGACCGCATGAACAATAATCATCGTGCCAGCTTTGAACTGGCGGACGTGTAAACTGCCCTCAGCTGAGAGTTTTAATCATGTTTTTGTTTAAGACCGTTCAGATCTCACTCGGATAGTTTCCTGCTCAACTGCCCAAAAAAAAGGTCCAAGTAACACGTCATCCAAATTCATCAAAAAAGCTGATCAAGTACGAATATTTGTTTGAGTTCCTTTTTGAAGGCGAAGCTCGGCGCCAAAACTCTAATGAATTTTAGGAGCCAGTGTGAGAAAACAATAATTTGACTGAGTAATTTTCAATGATTAGTTAGAAGTTGACAGTAATGCTACGTGACGCATCGCCCAACGAGTGTAAAGCATCCCCACCTCTAATCGAAAGCGCTATCAGTGAACACAAATAACTCAGATTTATGTCCGCACATGACCAGCAGCATGTGGTCACGCTGAAACTATTAGAACAAAAGCAAGATATTTCATTTGTTCAATGCATTTCGAATCAGAATAACACTCACCTTGATCACTTGTGAATAGATTACACCAACGATCCAGATGGTCCACGAAATCCACACTTTCACTAACTGGAGAAAGCGCATTGTAAAAAAGAGCCATTAATTGGATTTCGATGGAATCAACAAACGAGTAGTTTCATTGACAAGGATCGAGCTCGCGCAATTTGACAGGTTGCGCTACAATTATGTGTCATTTTAATCCGTTATTTTGTTGTTGGATATTTGGTTCGACTAAGTTTTCCGTTAAACGCCACGATCGCTCGGAATTACTTTGTTCAATAACCGCACCGTTTCTCCATTTATATTGCGATCCCGTGTTTCTGTACCTCAACGAGCTTCTAATCGATCTAGAAGAGGCACTCGTGCTGGTTGGCAGGCAACTCTTAAATTCACCCTTCCAGCCAAGATGCCCATCCCCACACTGTTGAGTACCAACATCCGCTCTCCGTTTACGGAAATGTCGGATCTGTCCCTCGCACTTCAGTCACCGATCCATGGTCACACGTGTGTCATTTGCATAGAAGAACCTTGGCTGAACCCAAATATTGCTGATTCACTCATGTCACTAGGCTGCTTCAGAACCCATCGGCAGGACTGAGTTTCGAATAAGAAGACGACTTTGGCCGGTGTGGCAACATACATAAACTCCTTCTGGTCTGGCAAGTCCGAAGTTGTTTATATGTACTCTCTCAATGGAACTGACGTCTCGTGACACTGTCGTCCTAGGTTTTCTCGTCAAACCAACATTATCATAACGAGTTTATACATTGCCCCCTTTAGCTCACAATAAAATATCGCATCTTTTTGACTCTTTTCTAGTGTTTATTTTTCCCCTTATTGAGGATAATCTGCATATTATTGTAGGTGATTTTAATCGTGCATCTACCTTACCACCGGCTGTGTTTGATTTGACTGATCTCTGCGTTTCTCCCACCAGAGGCGGTTCAATTGTAGTTAGAGTTATTACCAACTACCCTGATTTATTTTCGCTGAAACCGTGTGCTCCAATTTCAAGTAGCGATCATTGTTTCTTTTTATTAAGGCCCAACATATTCTCTAGGTCAGCATTCCGTTCCTTCAAGTAAATCAATCAAATCCGAGTTCGATTCCGTAACTTTTCACACAACAACCTTATTCTCCTTCAGATATGTCTTTCAACAGCATCTGTTTGTTTCTGTTTTCGTCTTCCTATCCAATGACGATGTGAAACTTTTCAAAGAGGCGATCAACGAAATCTTTCATATCTGCTGTCCCTCAGAAACACTATTCGTCTCAAATGGTCGCATCTCCACCCAGATACTGAAATCTCTAAGAAGACGCAGGGAACAATTTTACAAATCCCGTATTAACTCGAGCGGGCAGCATATTTCCAACCTAATGAAATCTGAAATCCAATGCATCGATTGTACGTTCGTCAGCCAACTCCTGAGTGGTAACAATAACAACAACAACAACAACAACAACAACAAACGATTCACATGGCAAGGCATTCGACTGTTGTGTGGGAAGAATAAGAAGCATAGGAAAACTTCTGCGGATGTCGACAGTATCAATCGTGCTTTCACTCATCATCCCAATTATACCCCGGTCATAATTGGTCAGGGTGATGACATGTCAGTAACAAGTTTTTCTAGCCATGAGGTGCTCGACCTTATCCGCACTACTAAAATTACCACAGTGGATGGTCCTGATAGTCTGTCCTCAGCTATTTTAAGGCACGGTGCTGTGGCCCTGACGGAACCATTTACTTCTCTAATTGACTCATCATTAAACTCGTCTTCTATCCCTGACTGTTGGGGACCCATCACTATTATTCCCATCCACAAATCTGGCAGTTCTGCTGCTTTAGCTAAACGCTTTCGCCCTATCACCTTCACGTCTTCTGGTCTTAAACTGACGGAGCGTGCTATACTTAAGCGCCTGTGTTCTTCTATGTAGCCTCCTGACGACCCAATTCAGTTTGCCCATAAATCTAACAGGTCCACTTTGGACTCTATCGCCTCCCTCATTCACCACATTTGTAAGTCCCTAAACGCATCAGTAAAATATGTGCGTTGCGCCTTCCTGGACTATTCGTCGTCATTTGACTCAGTCCCACGCTCTCTTCTACTCCACAAACTGCAAACATTTGGTTGTCCCAGCCAAGCCTTTATTAGCATGGCTGTCTGATTACCTTACTAACCGAACCCAGTGCACACGAATGAACGGTAAAACTTCAAAATTGTTGATTAACAACCCAGGAGTGCTTCAGGGTGCCTTTCTTTCACCCTATATCTTCCCTACTTACATCAGCCACTTATCAACTAGCTTCTCCTGTCATCTGTCTCAGTATGCTGATGATGTTGCCCTCTATCAAGCCGCTTCGAAAAACCATGGCTCTCTAAGATTTTCCAACAACCCATTCTTCTATCTACGATTTCTTTGCACAAGCTGGTTTAAATCTCAACACATCTAAATGTTTCGCATGTCTGCTGTCTCTCTCTCTCTCTCTCACTCTCGGTCAGCCTACCTATCCGAAACGTTTCTCATCAAGTCAGAAACATTTACCAGGTTGATTCTGTGAAATATCTAGAAGTTGCCATTGATAAAATCCGAAGTGGACTTCTCACATTTCCATCTGTGTAAACAGTCTCCGACGGTCGTCATTTCAAATCAGGAAGTTTCGGCACTACACGGTGAAGCAAAGCACCACCTCCCGATTTGTATGCCAACGTGTTTTTCCAATCCTCGTCTACTGGTCTCCTGTTAGATTTGCAGGTTTACTTAAAGACGACTTTAAAATTCTTCGCCGGGGACTATCAATTATTAGTCGTGTATCTTTCATACCACTAACTGAATTGTCCCTTAATCTATGTGATCAACACTTAGCAGCATGTGGGAAATTTGCTCACAAAATTCTTTCTGACCCCACGCATCCTCTGTACAACGATCTTTCAAAGTGTCGCTCACATATCTCCACATGATCCGATTTTCATTCCATACCCTCTAGAATCATTATATCTAGGAACTCCACTGTCCCATATTTAGCAGGAATTTTGACAAATCCTGATCGGCTTTCAACCGAATTCCTGAGCATCCTGTTTCAATGCGTTGTGTTTATTTCTGGATGATTGCTTGAATATACTTTACATTGCGATGTGTTTCGTTTTTATTGTTTTTTCCAATTTATTTGTTAAACTTACATTTGTGCCTGAAATCTACATTTTTTATTGTATGCAAAAGTCTACTCAGTTCAACACATTATGAGTGGTATTTGACCTCTCAAATGTTGAATTCGATATAATGATGGGAACACGTAAGAATAAAGAAACTATGGAACACTGCATTAAAAACCTCAATTTTGTGACTCTCTGATTATGGGGTTTCGTTCTGGTAAGGAGGAATAAATAAATGTGCTTTAATATCTTTCACTATGCAGTTTTAAGCATTAAAGCCACTCATCTGAGAAATTCAAAACCTAGCCGATCTGAAAGTCTGAGTCAATTTTCTTAGTGCAACACAAAATTTTAATCTGGACAGATTCCCTCGTGAAAACCGCAAAAATTTCCATTCTGTTTCAAAAATTTTTTCCGCAATGCGAATTCCTTAAAAACATGTCTGTGGTCAAAAATGGTTGCAGCACTTATCATTATAAACTATCGGTTGGAAGCAAGCAATCGGTAAACCTTGCAATACAGATATGCAGGTGTGGGGGAAGGGCAATCCTGTTTTTATGCCAATGGCCGACTGGTTATTTGATGTGATTCCAAACAGTCTAGATGCCATTCGAAATGTAGCAACTTGCTTACTTGGATAACGAATAATATATTGGTAAGGAGCCTATCCCAATTATCATGAACTAGGACCAACTGATTGTAAATAAAGAACAGATAAAATAGTCTATTTTCGCGTAGAGACGATAATCTTGAGTGACACTAGGGCAAAAAGCTAATTAGATAAGCTAAAAATAGGCAAAAAGGATATGTATTATTTGAACTAAGATCGGTATACAGAATGCGGCCAGTCGCATTAACAAACGCATGCGAATTATCAGTAGGCACTTCATTGGCTCCGACCGAAGCGACACAAACCGAGACAACGAGAAGACCACAGTAGCTGAGAAATAAATTCCGATTTTACTTACAACTCATGTGTTCATAAACAAAACAGGACCTATCCTGATTGGTTGAGTTTTTCCCGTCCGGTGGCCTTCAAGAAATATTTGTCCCATAGTTCTCTAGGCAAGCTGGCGCGAAGCTGCACTGTACTGCATCACGTAACGTGTACGGAGGCGCTTCCCAATATATTTACACATACCCAAAGGAATATGGATCAGCATAACGGAAGGAGCAGTATGGCCTCGAAAATGACGATTTTTGCTTCAGTTAGAGACATTCATATGCGTGATAACGGTGTTTGTGTACGCGTATTTGTGACAGCCCATGACATGAGAAGAAACACTTCCGAGTTTTGTTTAACGAGACGAAATTATGTTAGGTCATCTATGCGACGCGTGAACTCGTTCTACTCCGTATGATCTCCGCTGGGTAAAAGGCAGTGTTAACCCGATCATTAAGCTGCATGTGTTTTAGAATGTCGATATAATTTTTAGCAACCCACCACAGCGTGCCTTATAGATATCCATGCAGCATTCGACTCTGATGACTGACACCAACTGTGTATCAAACATCAAAGCGATGGGATGTTCAGAAAAAACGTTGATTTGCTAAAACCATACTACCGATCAGCACAGGGGTGTAAATACTTCCGAAGCGAAGAAGCTCCGACGTTCTCAATAGACTCCGATGTTTGTCAAGACTGCCTCATTTCACAGGCTCTATTCAACTACCCCATGCGCCGGATAATGCGCTGCGCTCTCATAATTTTTTGAGGAATGAAAACTGGTTATGACTTTTTGGTCATTGACCCCGAATTCACCAAGGACACTACTATTCTCGATGAGGAACCCGCAAATCCACGTGAAGCTAAACCAATAGTCTACAGATAAACTAACAGCAATGTCAAGCAACTGGAAATTGGAATTCTGACCACGTAGATATTAAATATTTTGTGTCATGTTAGATAACATGTTGCCAAATATCATCTCGGTTTCACTGGGTCATTGATTACGTATCCGCATTTTATCCGGATGGTCAGAACAGACTGACAGACTATACGTGTTGCTTTTAGATGCAAAAGGGGATCATTTAAATTGACCACGATGGTTTCGGCCGAGGGCAGGCTTTGGTCTTTTAATTTCCTTGTTGGTCTTCTTCAAACATAGAGTCCATTCATTTAGAGGATATCTTAGAAAGCCAAAGGAAATACAAGATAAAGGTGTCTGATTATTCATTCTTAGCAGGCAGGTGTACATAAAAAAAAATAATCGCACCAGTCAGCAATAAATTCAAGTTCACTGAGGATGAAGCAAGGTAAGACAAGACACCGTCCATAGAGAAGTCAGTGTGTAAAACAATCAGACAGCTAAAGTAAGACGGAATTACTAGTTCCAATACATTCGAAAGGATCTGACTAGTTGGTTTCACGGTACAAAGGGATTTAGACCTACCTAAATTACACGAGGAAGTACACAAAGGATACTACTGCATCCAACTCTTGACATGAGCAACTCGCCCCATCACGATACGGCAAAATCGCTAGCTGTGATTATCGAACTAATCAGGCAACGCACTACAAGACTCAGCCTGCGCGATGCATCAAAATTGGTACATGTAACTGAACCGACAAACAGATATAATAAATGCATGTTCTCTTCTCATCCATATGCCGCTGAAGACGCGACTGTGTACACGGACAAGTGCACAGAAAACTCAGGAGCATTTGTTGGATTGTCGGTGGATGAGCTGAAATGGCTCATTTATTTGTACACACATAGCACCCAGTTCCGATTTGGTGGGTGCCAGTACCGACAAAATAACTGAAAAGTAGTGGAACAGTTTAGATCTTACGTTAGCGGATATTTTTATGACAAAATTTAACATCAGTTCGGTATTTGAACAAATCAACGAAATGACTCTACAGGTGATATATGAACGATATAATAGGCTTATCCTATTTCACACAAATTCTTGTGACATTCTGCGGGAAATCAACCAGCGTCATGACGAAATAAAATTTGCTTGAAAATTCTCACTAAGCACATCGAAAAAACAGTTTATCAAACGAGCTCGTTTTCAGGGATTCTTTTGAGAATCATTCAAATTTTGTTGTGCAAATAGCCAGAGTGCACAAATGGACTTAAAGTTGGATTTAAGAACCGTTTTTCTCAATTGTCGAGTTTAACATCACAAATGGAAGTAGAAGTGTTAGGTAATTTTGATGAACAACCCCTTTTGATATCGTGAAGCTAGAAATAATATGAATGATTTATTGAAGCCAAAACATAAGTTACGGTTAAGAAAACTGAAGAAAAATGGGGATATCATATTATCATGACCAGATAATGATGCAGGCATAGTTCTTCTTATCAAGTCTGACTGCATAGCGAAATCGAAGCTATCATGAATGACAAGTCGAAATTTGCAAAAAATGATAAAGGAGAATAATAAGACGCATCAGACTGAAAGATCGTTGTCCGACCTCCTTAGACAGCTCAAACAAGAGGAAGTAATAGATTCGATCACATTCAAACAGATTCGGCCTATGGGAACCATCATTACGAGAATGTACGGTTCACCCAAAAATACATGAAAATGGAGTTCCTTTGAGACCTATTCTCGACATGTGCACTTCGACGCATCACGTTTTGGCAAAATAGCTGGCTAGGTTGCTGGGATCCGTTAGGCAGAAAATAGCAAGACAGCCTCAAAGGCACATTTGAGCTTATCGACTCCGTGACAGAATTAGATATGAAAGGAAGAAGAAAGCTTTTTTAGACGTCACCGCCCTTTTTACCTACGTTTTGAGCACGGAAACAATCGATTACCTCTGTGACTACATTGAGAACAGTGGGTTAGCGGCAAGTCTTACTGTAGTAGACTTGAAATTACTTTTTTTCTACCTATAACGTTCAGTTTGAAGTTAGCAACTTCCCCACTTGGCAGCCCTCCATTGGCTGCGGCTCCTTCCTAAAGAATGATGTACATTGTCATTTCACTAATAAAGTAAGAGATAAAAGATAAAAGATGATGAAATTTACAGCCGAAAGGACAGCTCAGCAATGGGATCCCCACTCGCTGCACTTTTAGCCGACATTTTCATGACAAAGCTAGAACGTGGGTCACTGGAATCATTAAAACAAGCACTCTACTCATACAAACGTTATGTATATGACATCTGTTCACTTAGCCTCTCAGCAAGAGCCAATCAACTGCCGAATAAGGTCAACTCGGCTCACGCAAATGTGAAATTGACTACAGAGATGGAAGTGAACGATGAAATAGCATACCTAGATGTACAATTACGTCGTCAACAAGACGGCTCAATTCGACGATTAGTACACAGGAAAACCACGTGGAATGAGCAATACATCAACTTTCACAGCTTTGTACCTCTTAATGTGAAGATGAACCTAATTAGATGTCTCATAGTTAGGACAAAAAGGATATCCACAGAAGAAACTCTTAAAGCTGAACTGCAGACGGTAAGAAGAGTATTCATGAAGATGGTTTCTCAATTAGGTTAATCGACAAGATATTGGAGACAGAAAAGGAAGTTCCGAGGAGGGCGGCGATGGGAAGAAAACCAATATGCATATCTATGCTATTCATAAATGACACGCTAGCAGAGATAACACGATGAAGACTGATTAGCGCTAAAGTTAAGACCTTTTAGGCACCCAAGTTTTGAATCTTGTTCAAATCTCGCCCCGTAGGGTCATTGCGGTTAGAAGACGAATTTCTTGATTCTGCAGTCTCGTTTTGTGTCTATTCATTCACATGTTCCTATAGGACAATGTACATCGGCCGCACGACCAGGCGCTTGTCTGAACGCATCCGTGAGCACCACCCAGCTTGGTTGGGCACTGGAACAATTATGTCACTTAATAGTGTAGTCGTTTCACATCTAACACATTAGCCACACCGTGAATGACGCCAGATTCCCGCGCCTTGTAAAAGGTCAGGGGTAAACAGTCTAGTTTAGTAAAGTGTAGCCTGTTGAATACTGCGGAAGCTGTTGCGATCCCTCTTCACAATCCTAGTATTTGTACAGTTGTTTCATCCTTGTTAGGAATCATCAGCAGCAGTGCATATCCACCACGCCCGAACTGGCACACGAAACCGAACAAAAACGAACGATTCTGAGTCGAACGCCTTAGCCATTACGCCACCCGGACAGGCTCTGAACGGTTTGTTGAACTTCACCACATGATGTTGCACCTATCCGTCACTGATTTGCACGGTTACTGTCCGTTAGCTCACAGCGATCGACCCCTACTGATAGATGACTTCTCTGCAGGTAGCCTAAGTACGACGAAGGCTTTGGATATGACCTGCAGAGCTTGATTACTTGATACATTTTAGTAGTAGGAGATTGAATGTTTACATGAAATAATTCACCATGTGATATCATCGCTCAACTGACCATAAACAAACCATGGAAGCACTGTACAGCTGTTTCATCCTTGTTAGGAATCATCAGCAGTGCATATCCACCGCGCCCGAACTGGGACGCGAACCCGAACAAGGACGAACGATTCTGAGTCGAACGCCTTAGCCATTACGTTACCGGGCAGGCTCTGAACGGTTTGTTGAACTTCACCACATGATGTTGCACCTATCCGTCACTGATTTGCACGCAAACTGTCCGTCAGCTCACATCGATCGACCCCTACTGATAGATGACTTCTGTGCAGGTAGCCTAAGTACAACCAAGGCTTTGGATATGACATACACAGCTTGATTACTTGATACATTTTAGTAGTAGGAGATTGAATGTTTACATGAAATAATTCACCATGTGATATCATCGCTCAACTGACCATAAACAAACCATGGAAGCACTGTACAGCTGTTTGATCCTTGTTAGGGAATCGGATCAGCAGTGCATGATCCCACCGCGCCCGAATGTGGGACGCGAAACCCGTAACAAAGGCACGAATCGATTCTGATGTCGAACGCCTTAGCCATTATCGTTAAACCGGGCGAGGGCTGCTGAACGGTTATGGTTGAAATGTCAGACATCACAGATGTTGCCACGCTATCCGTCACTGATTTGCAACCAGCCGGTACGCGTTAGCTCACATCGAGTCGAGCGCCTGACTGATAGGATGACTTCTCTTGCAGGTAGCCTCAAGTTTTCAAAACCAAGGCTTTGGATACTGAACCTACAGAGCTCTGAATTACTTGATTACATTTTACGTAGTAGGAGATTGAATGTTTACATGAAGATAACTTTCCACGCATAGATATATCAATCGCTCCATCTGTCCATAACAAACCATCGGAAGCCACTGTGACATGCTGTTTGTTCATTCCTTGTATAGGCAATCATCACGCGAGTGCATATTCCAACCGCGCCCGAACTGGGAACGCGAAACCTCGAACAAGCGATCGAACGATTCTGAGTCGAAGCGCCGTAGCTATTACGTTACCCGGGCAGCTCTGAAACGGTTGTTGAACTTCCCCACATGAATGGTTGCACCCTATCCCGTCCACTGATCTGCCATCGCAAACTGTCCCGTCACAGCTCACACTCGCGCGATCGAACCCATACTCGATAGATCAGCTTTCCTCTTGCAGGTAGCCTATAGTACACGAACGAAAAGGCTTTCGATATTGGACCTAACAGCACTTGATCTACTTGAATACAATTATTCCGTAGTCAAGCGAGATTGAAATGTATGCATGAATACTAATACTGACACGTGATATCCATCGCTTACAACTGACCATAAACAGAACCATCGGAACGCCACTGTTATGCACTGCTGTTTTGAATCCTGTTATTAGGGTAATTCATCAGCACCGTGCATAATCCACACACCCACACGCGCCCGAACTGGGGACCGCGACTCCGAACAATAGCTGGACGCAACGAATTCTGATCGACAACGCACGCTTAGCTATTTTACG
>LUCM01006297.1:17978-31433 GCA_008360955.1 Fasciolopsis buskii
GACATTATCCCGTCGTTTGTTTGTGGTTCTTTTAGATGTTTCAAGTGCTCAGGCGTTACCAATCCTCGGTTTACTCGTTTGTCGTCTCGTTACTGGCAACATGAGTTGACGAGACCGGATTTAAGTTTCTCTAAACTCTCCGAAGAGGACGGCATCAGATCCGACAGCTGACTAAACAGATTTTCAAATTCAACCTCCATATCTAGTTGTTTGGTTTTGTTGGATGGGCAACAGAATTTCGGCCCTAATGATAGGACTTCAAGCAATGTCTTATCCAGGCTTACAGAAGACAAGTTGTGGACGAATCTTTTTCGGATCAACTACTAGGTTTTTCTGGATTGACGGTTTTCCCCAGCGGTAACCGCAACCGCTCCAATTGTTTTCCCCTTACTACATGAGCGTAGTCGATGAGCATTTCTTTTTCTTTTTCAGCCAGCTTGTCGATGACTCGTGTCGAGTTCACAAAATTTCGCCCCAATTCTGACGCCCGACTGATTACCGTGTCTCCCTGATCCAGGGCTTGGCGACGTAAGGACACATTACTAATGTTCACACGAGTTCTCCTCAAAAAAGTCCGATATAGTTTGGGATATTCTGATTTATGGATAGGCTCATTGAGAAACTGAACATGAGCATTAGCCTGGGCCACTTTCGTACAAAGCTTAACGTAACCGTTAAGCTCACGTAGTACAGCGGTGTCTTTGGTTTGCTTCAAACGTTTGAAAAATTCCACAGAATACATTGAGAACAACACAACGTGGTGAACAAACTGAAAACGAGCTTGTCCGCCACGTTTTGTTGTTCTCAAAATTTGCCTTTCAAATATAATTTTTAGATAGCCAGCCATTTTTAGATGTCTGCGCATCACGTCATCAAGATGGCTTAGTTGAGCAGCCAGTATATCGAAAGAAAACAAAGATAGAGGAAATCTTAAACTACCAGTCTTGCTCCGACATATCAGAAAGGAAACCTTGTCCAGGGTTTGGCAAACGGGTCATCATGTTATGCTCTGCAGACTAGTGAAGACGAACGAACAGGGGTGAAACGAACGTTTTCTCATAACGAATGCCCTGAACGTTTTATTGAAAGGGATATAAAAACCAACAGAAAGATTCAGTCTTCAGACAACTAAAAACAAATTAATTTAATTATTTGCAAATTTTACAGAAGACACCAAGCAGACATGTTAAGTAGATGGCTTTAATTGACAATCAGAAATAGACGTTTTGATGTTGAACAGCGTGCTTTGGTCGCGACGCTACCAGCTGTCCTCTTACAGACAAGTGACAATGCTCATAAATTCAGCTTCTTACCATTTCACTTGCACCTATGGGCCAGTTATTTACGTCAAACAACGAGAAGACAGCTTGACCGCATACAGTAACGTCATCGCAGTTGACTAAATAAAAGACCGATGAATAATACTCGAACGGTATTCATCACAGCCCTGATAGAAGTTCAGTCTGCATCACTAAAGGAAGAATAGAAAAAACGGTAGAGGTCTAGCCTATCCACGGTCGAAACCATCGAGCCAACCTAAATAATCTGCTTTTTGCGTCCAGAAACAACATATCAATCAATCTTGCTCATCGGAGCAGAATGCGGTTACGCAGCCAAGGGCCCAATGAAGCCGAAATGACATTTAGCAACACATCTATCATATGGATACCTCATCCGACTTCCAACTATTTGCTGTTATAATTAGTTTTTTTGAACATTCCATTCCACCACCTGTCAAGCCTTTTGTATTTAGCCAGTCGTGAAGCACAGGAAATGAGCTAGTTTGCTGCCATGTTCTCACACCAGAGACTAGGTTAAACTTCGCGGAGACTGTATCTATAGCTTCGCAAAAATTGTGGTCTCGCAGAGAGATCGCCTCACGAAGTTCGGCATTCACCACACGGGCTTCCTTCAAAATTTTCCGAATGTCACAGGAAGAATTGTAAAGTTTCGACTAATGTCGTCTTAAGTGTACTGCAAATTCGAAAGGTTTGCTCGTGTCTCATGGGAATCCGTTCGTCATCACTGTGAATATCCAGCCATGTCCGCAAGATTATGCTTACAACGATTCAGTCAAGTCGTCCACCGACTCAAAAATAAATTGCGGAAAAGGGACTCAATGTCTTCACCTTTCTGAGACTGGTTTTCACCGGAAGACGTGGGTTACCACCGTTAGGCGTGCATGGATAGCCCAGTCTTGCAGTTTGTTTTGGGGAGTATTCGCCAAAACTGTATTCTGCCGTGTAAAGACCCATGGACGACCGGAATCAGAGACATCCAAGGATCCGATTTACTCACTCCTAGGAGCAAGTCTCAAGAGAGTAAGTAAAGTAAATGTCATTGAAGAGTTCGTACAAAGCTTTCTAATGTTCTTGTCTACTAAAAATATTAAGAAAGCAAAATACTGAGTTATACTGTTATGATTGACTTTCGGACATACATCTGCGATCCAACTGGCCAAAGGATTCTTGAATTCACAAATTTCATGTGGATTATTGTCTTTCTGTTAACGTAGAAAAGTGGTACTGACAAATCTCAATAATTCACTGATCTGTCTCTTTTCATTGGATAACTTCTCAGGATCAGTCGATGTCCACACTTTTCTCACATGGAAGATTCAATTCCAATAACTCATTTGTTAGTCGAACTTGCCAAAACCAAACTTCATTAATATCATTTTATTGGATGCGCTGTAAAGCTATCTCAACCCAGTTAGAAATCGGCTGCAGAACAACTGACTGGAATGCTGCGGTCACTAGGTAGTCAGGGGTGAGCTAAAATATTCATTAAGCCGTAACAAGTCAACTGAAGTCAAGTAAATCGTTTATGCACCCCGATTGGCAGATATTCAACAATGGATAAAGTAGCACATGTGTGTCACTAGATTTCTCAAGGAGCAGATCAGCACGCGACAGGTGATTAACATCCGAGCGACAGCCCGGATGGTCTAATTCCTAATATTTCTGGCTAAAAATATTTGCCGCGTGTTCGGATGCCAGTTTGAGTCCAATGAATACGCACTATCGATGATGGAACAACAGAGAGCTCCCATGATTTCTAATGGCGTGTTACGCTTTCGTACTACAGGATAACATTCAATGACTCATTTGTCGATAACTGAGCTGTAGCTACGGAGAGGATAACAAAATTCTAGGAGCTGCTTAGGAACACGCAACTTAAAATTGGCTATAGAACACTGCGTTAAATGGTTGAAAATGAATTATTGCATACTCCCTGTATAAGTGTGATTTTAGTTGTAGTACTGTTTGGATTTTCTGAGAAAATTTGATGACCCATATTGATCATTTTTATAACCGAGAGGGATATGATTCAGTAAAACCGATCAAAATCAAGAGAGCAGTTAGATAAGTGGAAAATATTGACATAATTCACCTTTCTCCAGCTCCAAATAGGACTGGATAAAAAGGATAAATAACTCGCTTGAATTAAGCATTCTTTCCCGGTCCTGAAAGAAAATGAACCAGACTGCTTGAATCGTATATAAATGGCCAATAAAACAAATTAATTTATATCCTGTTTAAATCAGCTGAAGTAATATAGAACAGAAAGCATTCTCTACGATGAATTTTGATCACTCGATCTGCCTCCAACAAATTACGCATCAAAGCAAATAAAAGGGGCTCCACAGAATTTGACATTCAGGGGTATTATACATTTTCATTGTCCTTTCATTCTTTTTCGTCAAACGTGACACGCGTTTTTCCCCTCCCAAACGGCATAATCGATTATGCTGCAAGATTGCTTCAGAAAACTGCATCTTCGTTGTATTGCGATCGCTGATAGAAATTCAAATACAATCCTGCGTCTGACCATGACATCCACGATTAATTCAAATTTAACAACATAAGAGTTACTAAAACCGTTGATTTGCAAGTTGCTTTTACACTTCTCTAGAAGTCTCATTCCCGACAACTAACTTACTTTAGGAAATAATTGTGCTGTTCGACAGCATGGACGCAGATAGACACAGTTCAAAGTCTAGTGTTGTGTGCAAACTGGAAGTTATGTCAGGTGAAAAGTCAGTCCTGGTTTATAGTCTGAAATGTCCAAATGACGACCAGGTGCATGGTTTAAGGACTTTATTTTAACTCAAAGAACTGCTACAAAACATGTCCCAACCAACGCAATCTATTCTGTCCTAATGACTGTTCTAAAGACCGGAGCCTAGGACTCAGTACCCCAGGCTTGACTTTTGAGTCACTCACACTATTCTCCCACCGTATTCCTATACCTTCTGCTCTCAACGCCATGCTTTGGAGCCGTAGATTACTACTGATCTCATTGCTGTCGTGTAAACTCGAATTATGACGGATAACCGGATGTCTTACTGACACCACATGCTTCAACTTAGCAAATACCAATCGCGGCTGTCGCATGCGCGGACACACTTCATCCGGTATGCGAACGCCAGTGAGGTACAGCAATCCAAGTAACTAAAACTATCATACCTCTCCACCGAACGAATGTTTGTCCCATTAGTATCACGTGAGGGTAGGGCTTTCTCCATAGCGATTCCAATGATATCTGAAATGGAAAGGTGCGAGATCAATCCTGTCTACCAACCCTTCGCGTGGTGAATCCGAGTGATGCGTCTCCACAATTGCTAACTCGGCTGCAGCTATTCACATGCATGGATTGGATGACTTAAATGAATTTCTCTGGCCGGTGGCCTCTTCTGGAAAATCGTGCACGGGTCAATTGAACAGGACAAGTGGCAATGGCCTTAGTCTACTAGTGGACCACACTCGCCAGATGGCAATGCCACCAGTGGGCTCTTGTGGTATCTATAGGGACACTGAGTGCCGGGCGAAAACACCGTGCACTCAACACTGCCGCTGCTTGCCTGGGGCCATTTATTCGGTGGGCTTCAGTCCATCTTATTCACGAGTAATCATCTGGAATTTGGCCGTTCTTTTATTAGCGACCCAAAGACGCGCCCAGTAGCATGTATGCTACCATCCAGTAAAACTTCGGATGCTAAATCAAAATGCCCAATAGAATGCCGGATGGGCGAAACCTGCGTTACCACTAGAGTGGATTGGACAGCTATAAGGCTGAATGTTGTGACGCAGAATTATAAAGAATAAATCACTTAAGGTTCCATGCCAAGGTCGCCTTAAGCACATCAGGTGGCAGGTTCGTTTATCAACAGAAATCGTTCGCCGATAAATATTGGGAAGGCTTGTGGTTAATTTATCCTATTTCACTATTACCAAATGATTTTATGACTAATAATTTTTCGGTTGATTAGTTATGTTCTAATACTTTAATTTTTTTGTTCATAGGAACCCCATATAAGCACGGTAATGGAAATGGCATGGTATAGTGAATCCCATAGCTGAAATAATGCCTCCGGGGCATAAGTTTTGTGATGCCTCGCGTACGATAACGGTGGATGTAACCACGCATCATCATTGAAATTCTGCAGATGGGGATTGTCAGTGGTCTTGTCAGTTGGAGTTAATGGCTCAGAATGTTTTACCTTCGGTCTTTTACTTTCTTTATTGATGAAATAACAATGCACATCACTTTTCAAGAAGGGTTCCACGGCCAGCAGAAGGCTGCCAACTGGGGAAGTTGACCGGCGTCGGAAAGATTCGAATCCACGACATTCACGTCCAAGTGCCACAAACTTATTCGTTAGGCCATTGCCGGCCAAGTGTTTTGAGCTCTGCGTAAATTGTTTGAACCCTTTTCCCACAATGAAATAACGGAATTGTACGAAATACTGATCACGTTTCCAATTTGAGTCTTCGCTGTAGCATTGTTTTGCCATTGTTATATCGATACCACATCTGAAGTTAAACCGATCAGGACCAATTTTTAGTTTCAGGGCTCTTCTTCGGTGGCACCAACCTGGTCTCTACCCTATTTGGCCGCCATAAGGGAAGCGATGTTACTGTTTCCAAGAGTCGTGCCTATTTGTTATTTCAATATATCGGTATTAAGTAATTAAGAAAATTTCCTTAATTTGGTAATGAACTATGACTTACATGGCTCCGCCAAAAAGAGCGCCATAGACCAGATAGATTGGAGAAGTTCTCGTACAGCATGAGAGTGTTTTTCAGTTGCTGAAGCGTTGCTGGTCGGAATAATTCTTGATACAGATAAATGTGGTTCATCATATTCGGCTTCAGTGAATCCAGAAAATTTAAAATGAAGATTGAACAGATAAAGGACAACTATCGTTTTGAACTAACACTCACAATTTGTGTGGATAAAATAATATTTTGCAATTTTTGGCTAAGCACAGCCCGTAGGTTGTTGGTTCATTAATTTCAATGGATTTGAAAAGTTATGCTGGTTCTGACAGCATGGGGTTCTGACAGCTGATCCTCTCGTTTAGATTGCAGGCCTTTAATCACCATTGGAAGTGACGTCGTCAGTGCAAGTACAATTTTAACTTCGCCAAGAGCGGATGAGAGTTGATCACGCAGCGGTTTGATTCACTTATCAGTGGTTTCAGACATCACCGTCCTTCACCTATCTTGAATGTTGGAAATCCAGGAAGCGTTGCAATGGGTCCGAGTGGAATTCATTCTTTGTGAACCTATAGTATTTTGCAAAGTATCTCATTGATCTACTTTTCCATTTTTGCGTTTGCGTCGGTGTCGAGAAGACGGCACTTGCACTGACAACGTCATCTTAATTGGTGGTGAAACGTTTGCGATCTAGAGGCCATTCTTAGCGGCTAATTAAATGCCTAAACAAGTGGGCTGTTTGGTAATCTAATAGTTTGTTAGTCAGTTCAGTAAGTCATTTAGCTTGTTAGTTTGATAGTTAAATAGCCTCAAAGGTAGTTACTTAGTTAATTGGGGGAATAGTCAAACAGGTAGATAGATAAGTAGACGTACTTGTCGGAAATTGCATTTTCAACTAAAAGAACAAATGATGTCCATCGCGAACTTGCGTGGCATCGGAACCTAGGAAATGGCACGAATATATTCTTTTTCCTCAATTTTATAACAACTGATGGGTTATGACATTTCAACTAAAGACCCGTGAAGATTTCATTATCTGTTGCTTTTGAAACCCAAAATTTATTGCCAGAAATTCTTCCAATCTTAAAAGGTGTCTAGCAGAATCAAAATGCGACTACGTAGTTTTTCTTGGGGAACGGATCTCTTTCTTCAATGAAGTCTTTTACAATAAACTCAACGTTTTCCTTTGAATCTCTAAATACTAATGTTAACCTTTATGTAGATACACTAAATCAAATCTTTAAGGAGACGATAGGAAGACTTCTATGGATTTCGAGGTTTCATGAAGTACGATTACTTTCACCATTATTATCATAGGAAATAAAACGAATCAACTCGTTATATCAAAGCCAACTCCTGACCAATTGCAACAGCAGAAGCCTCTAGCAAGGAATTCGGCTTCTGCATGATATGAAAACGAAAGTGATGAACAGCTCTGCAGATGTAGAAAGTATCAACTGCAGGTTTATTTATTCACGCAAAGTCTCTGCGGTTTCATTATGCCCTGATGAATGCGGTGGTGTAGCATCCTTTTCAAACTTCTTCGTCCGCCCTAAATAAACACAGGAATAGGTCCTAATGATTTATTCAATTCTTCAAAATTACGGTTCGGGTTCACCCGCTGATAAATTATCTCCCTTTCTTATTACATCCTTATGCAAACATTACATTTACGGTTGTTGGGGACCAGTCAGCATTGTGCCCATTCAAAATCAAACAAGTTTAGCATTCTCGTCTAACGACCCAACTCGCTCTTATATAGTATGGCAGTGCAGTAACAGAACGCGCCATCTTGAATTATGCGCACCCTACGAGGGGCTGCGCTACAGTGTTGTCACATCGTTACTTCGTTGTATTACTATCGGATATCCGGTTCGACTAAGTTTTCCGTTAAACGCCACGATCGCTCGGAATTACTTTGTTCAATAACCGTACCGTTTCTCCATTTATATTGGGATCCCGTGTTTCTGTACCTCAACGAGCTTCTAATCGATCTAGAAGAGGCACTCGTGCTGGTTGGCAGGCAACTCTTAAATTCACTCTTCCAGCCAAGATGCCCATCCCCACACTGTTGAGTACCAACATCCGCTCTCCGTTTACGGAAATGTCGGATCTGTCCCTCGCACTTCAGTCACCGATCCATGGTCACACGTGTGTCATTTGCATAGAAGAACCTTGGCTGAACCCAAATATTGCTGATTCACTCATGTCACTAGGCTGCTTCAGAACCCATCGGCAGGACTGAGTTTCGAATAAGAAGACGACTTTGGCCGGTGTGGCAACATACATAAACTCCTTCTGGTCTGGCAAGTCCGAAGTTGTTTATATGTACTCTCTCAATGGAACTGACGTCTCGTGACACTGTCGTCCTAGGTTTTCTCGTCAAACCAAAATTATCATAACGAGTTTATACATTGCCCCCTTTAGCTCACAATAAAATATCGCATCTTTTTGACTCTTTTCTAGTGTTTATTTTTCCCCTTATTGAGGATAATCTGCATATTATTGTAGGTGATTTTAATCGTGCATCTACCTTACCACCGGCTGTGTTTGATTTGACTGATCTCTGCGTTTCTCCCACCAGAGGCGGTTCAATTGTAGTTAGAGTTATTACCAACTACCCTGATTTATTTTCGCTGAAACCGTGTGCTCCAATTTCAAGTAGCGATCATTGTTTCTTTTTATTAAAGCCCAACATATTCTCTAGGTCAGCATTCCGTTCCTTCAAGTAAGTCAATCAAATCCGAGTTCGATTCCGTAACTTTTCACACAACAACCTTATTCTCCTTCAGATATGTCTTTCAACAGCATCTGTTTGTTTCTGTTTTCGTCTTCCTATTCAATGACGATGTGAAACTTTTCAAAGAGGCGATCAACGAAATCTTTCATATCTGCTGTCCCTCAGAAACACTATTCGTCTCAAATGGTCGCATCTCCACCCAGATACTGAAATCTCTAAGAAGACGCAAGGAACACTTTTACAAATCCCGTATTAACTCGAGCGGGCAGCATATTTCCAACCTAATGAAATCTGAAATCCAATGCATCGATTGTACGTTCGTCAGCCAACTCCTGAGTGGTAACAACAACAACAACAACAATAACAACAACAACAACAACAACAACAACAACAAACGATTCACATGGCAAGGCATTCGACTGTTGTGTGGGAAGAATAAGAAGCATAGGAAAACTTCTGCGGATGTCGACAGTATCAATCGTGCTTTCACTCATCATCCAAATTATACCCCGGTCATATTTGGTCAGGGTGATAACATGTCAGTAACAAGTTTTTCTAGCCATGAGGTGCTCGACCTTATCCGCACTACTAAAATTACCACAGTGGATGGTCCTGATAGTCTGTCCTCAGCTATTTTAAGGCACGGTGCTGTGGCCCTGACGGAACCATTTACTTCTCTAATTGACTCATCATTAAACTCGTCTTCTATCCCTGACTGTTGGGGACCCATCACTATTATTCCCATCCACAAATCTGGCAGTTCTGCTGCTTTAGCTAAACGCTTTCGCCCTATCACCTTCACGTCTTCTGGTCTTAAACTGACGGAGCGTGCTATACTTAAGCGCCTGTGTTCTTCTATGTAGCCTCCTGACGACCCAATTCAGTTTGCCCATAAATCTAACAGGTCCACTTTGGACTCTATCGCCTCCCTCATTCACCACATTTGTAAGTCCCTAAACGCATCAGTAAAATATGTGCGTTGCGCCTTCCTGGACTATTCGTCGTCATTTGACTCAGTCCCACGCTCTCTTCTACTCCACAAACTGCAAACATTTGGTTGTCCCAGCCAAGCCTTTATTAGCATGGCTGTCTGATTACCTTACTAACCGAACCCAGTGCACACGAATGAACGGTAAAACTTCAAAATTGTTGATTAACAACCCAGGAGTGCTTCAGGGTGCCTTTCTTTCACCCTATATCTTCCCTACTTACATCAGCCACTTATCAACTAGCTTCTCCTGTCATCTGTCTCAGTATGCTGATGATGTTGCCCTCTATCAAGCCGCTTCGAAAAACCATGGCTCTCTAAGATTTTCCAACAACCCATTCTTCTATCTACGATTTCTTTGCACAAGCTGGTTTAAATCTCAACACATCTAAATGTTTCGCATGTCTGCTGTCTCTCTCTCTCTCTCTCACTCTCGGTCAGCCTACCTATCCGAAACGTTTCTCATCAAGTCAGAAACATTTACCAGGTTGATTCTGTGAAATATCTAGAAGTTGCCATTGATAAAATCCGAAGTGGACTTCTCACATTTCCATCTGTGTAAACAGTCTCCGACGGTCGTCATTTCAAATCAGGAAGTTTCGGCACTACACGGTGAAGCAAAGCACCACCTCCCGGTTTGTATGCCAACGTGTTTTTCCAATCCTCGTCTACTGGTCTCCTGTTAGATTTGCAGGTTTACTTAAAGACGACTTTAAAGTTCTTCGCCGGGGACTATCAATTATTAGTCGTGTATCTTTCATACCACTAACTGAATTGTCCCTTAATCTATGTGATCAACACTTAGCAGCATGTGGGAAATTTGCTCACAAAATTCTCTCTGACCCCACGCATCCTCTGTACAACGATCTTTCAAAGTGTCGCTCACATATCTCCACATGATCCGATTTTCATTCCATACCCTCTAGAATCATTATATCTAGGAACTCCACTGTCCCATATTTAGCAGGAATTTTGACAAATCGTGACTCGTTTTCAACCGGGTTACTGAATACCCTATCATAATATAACCTTTACATTTTTTTATTTCATATCGATATCAATCTCTTCCACTTGCTCGTTGCGGCGTGAATTCATCATATTTGTAATATACTGACAGCTTCGTAACTAAAATTTCTTGTGTGAAATGGGAAAGTCATATTTACCTAGCTCAGTAAGTTGCCGCATAAGCAGTGCAAGTTAGTTTATTTTGAAAATCTTGTACACTTCAGAAAATTTTTTTAAATTTCGGATACTACCCGTGCATGTCGTTGCAGGGAAAATTGATCCGATGTCCTGTAGATAATTAGAGGTGATCAGACGATCACAGAAAATAGTCGAGTGCCACTGAAATTCAGTGACTTCCTTGCACCAAGTCACACTGTGCGACTGTCCAGATGCCAACCGAATAGGCTACTGATAATGTCTTACTCAGAATCGGACATCCCAAGTTGGATAAAGTTAGCAAGTTAGGGTATTTTCAATATTTAAATAAGCATCCCAAATGCTTGTTGAGGCCTAACAGGAACAAATGAAAAACAGCAGAAAATTGTAAATACCCGCAAACAAAAGAAGACGTTCTCTCTTCTGAAAACGTACCACTGGTGGCGGTAGCAGAAAAGGCAAATCTCTCAACGGCGTCCAGCTTGTAAGTTCCAGTGATCCGTATGCTCGTCTGTTTGTGGTCAAATCAAGCATGGAATAAGACAAATCTCGCCATGTCCCAACCAGGAGTCCGATTGCAGTAGGAATGGCAAGTAGAAGCACGTAATAAAGCAGAATGAAAAAAATCCATATCCCCAATGGTAATTCATTCAAAAAATGGTTAGCTATTTGGGGTTCCCCACCTGTGATAAGCGCGAGTGAAAGAAATAGACAAGAAGGTTTAGATAGTCCGACAGTAAATTAAAAAAATCATGTGAAATTGGACTTCATAGTAATTTTTCTATTTATTAAAGAAGAACCATGCACTAACAATTTCAAAAATATAATGAGTTGTTATATAAAAATTCGTTGAGCAGCAGGTTTCGTAGAACGGAGTGACATGGATAAGTGAAGCGAAACATTCGCATCAGAGTTCGATTTACCGTCAGCCAGGCTGACAGTCAGTCACTCAGTCAGGCTTTAAGCCAGCCAGTCACTGAGTCACTGAGTTAGTCAATCGGGTCAGTCATTAAGTCAGACAGTCAGTCATTCAGTCATTCATTCCCTGAATCAATCAGTCAGTCACTGGGACTGCCACTCCTTGGGTCTGTCCGATATTCTATCAGTCAATCGGTCAGTCAGTAAGTCACTCAGTCACCCAGTCAGTCATTCTGTCATTCTATAAGTCCGTCATTTCTTTTGTTCCTCAGTCTGTCATCAAACGATTCCTTGCAACAGTCATTCAGTTGTCCATTCAATCAGATCTTCATTCACTCATTCACTCAGTCATTCGGTCAATAATCCATTCATTCAGTTAGCAATTGATTTGGTCAATCCTTCCTTGAGTGATGCAACATGTTAGGCATCCATTAACACAGTTTGCTCTTTATTCAGTCGGCCGCTGAATAATTCAGTCAGTCATTTTGTTTATTCTTTCATATAATACGTCTTACAGCCTACCAGCCACTTAGTCAATCGGTTGGTCGATCGGTAACCAAGGTCAGTCAGACACTCACTCACGCAGGCAGTCAGTCTTTGAGTAAATCAGTCAAACAGTGAGCCAATCCTTGAGATTTTCATTCATCCAGTCATTCTGTCAGTCATCCATTCATTCAGTCGCTAAGTCAGTTAATCTGGCTGTCTGCTTGTCTGTCAGTCTTTCAGCCGGTTATCAGTCACTCAGTCGCCCATTCAGTCAATCCCTTAGTCAGTTAGGTACTCATTTGCTGATTCATTCGATTCACCATTCATTCATTTATTCAGTCAGTCAGACGTTCTCTTGATTATTTATTTAGTCAGTCACTAGTCGAATTATTCAGTCAGTCAGTAAGTCAATCCTGCAATCGCCTTTCGTGTCTGTCAATTGCTCCTTCAGTCCTTAGGAAAATCAATCAAAGTGTCTATCAGGCATTCCTCCTTTCAGTCTGAGCCAATCATCCAATCACTCAAACAATCAGACGTTCATTCAGACGTTGGTTCTTGCAATCAGACAACCAGTCAGCTACTGCATCATTGATCGAGAATTTCGGACATTATTCATTCGGTCATTCCTTGAACTATTCAAAGAGTTATTCATTTAAAATTTCACGCACGGTCATTCAATCATCCATTCAGAGAGCCAGTCCGTCAATCTTCGGGACATTCATGCATTTTGTCAGTCAATCACTAAATCAGACAGACAATCAAACAACCATTCAGTCAGTGAGTCTGTACACCAAGACAGTCAGTTAGTAAACAACCCAAGCAGACAAAGAGATAGGCCGTCAGGCGATAGGTTGGTCATTCAGTTAGTAATTCCTGTATGAATTCACAAATTCAGTCAGTATATGAAAGTGCATAAAATCAGAAAATACTGAATTCATTAAACCAAACAGGAAGAAAGTCTATACAGAGCACTGACCACTCAACACTGTTAGCCACCCATGTATCTAGCTTTCTATCTATCTATCTATATATCTAACTGACTACTTAACGAAATGCCTATCTATCTATCTATCTATCTATCTATCTATCTATCTATCTATCTATCTATCTATCTATCTATCTATCTATCTATCTATCTATCTATCTATCTATCTATCTGT
>LUCM01006299.1:0-21585 GCA_008360955.1 Fasciolopsis buskii
GTATGTATGTATGTATGTATGTATGTATGTATGTATGTATGTATGTATGTATGTATGTATGTATGTATGTATGTATGTATGTATGTATGTATGTATGTATGTATGTATGTATGTATGTATCCATCTCCAGCTTTCTCCCTTTATCCATCCATCTGTCTAGTTGGCTTGTTGTCTGACTGTTCGTCCGTCTTTCTATTTGTCTGCTTATTTGCTTGTCTATTTGTCACTCCACCCGCTGACCCAGAGCTATTACCGACGAATTGGCTGACAGTTTTAGTCCTTTTTCACCCATTCTTTGAGTGGATGGATTAAGAATTTTTTGTAAATGCCTCCGGTTGTCCGGTTTTATGACCGTATACTTTTTTCACGGTATTCGGCCCGCGGATTTAAAATACTCGTGTTCAGTCTGTACGGGGGCAACTGTGCTGTTCGCCTCTCCCATGATCATCAATGTGGGCTTTTTAGTCAACAAGGCGCATTGTGACGACGGTGACGATAAACTTAAACTATAGTTTAACTGTATGAAGACTTGAACGGAGGCCGTGATGGCGATGATGATGTCGGTGATGATGATGATGATGATGATGATCGGAGTGTTGCTTATACCACTGATGTAAACGTGGATTTCGTAGGAAAAAATTGATTTTATTCATTCACGGTGCGTGTGTATGTATATGACAGACTGTGTGTTCGTGCTTATCCACCACGCTATTGCATCTGCGGCTTTTCCTATTCGTCTCGCTTGCTGGCAGAATCTTGACGGATCACATCAAACGTACTTTACTGCCATCCGATATAAACAGTTTCGGTCAGTAATCATTGATCGTACATCCGGCTATTTGTCTCTTTCCTTAATGGCTCTGAGAATCGGTACTAATCTGGCCCGCACGATTACTCGGGCACTGCGCATGATGACAAAATACAATATTTGTTGTAGTTCGCAGGCCCAGGCACCAGTCGGCTATTTAGGCTAGGGACTTTTGATATGCACATATACGGGTAATTTGGAACTTTCCAGTTGCATGTAGCGGTCAAGAATTTCAGTGCAAAAGACCAGTCTGTGCGAGAGGTGATAAAACAATGAAAATCACGTTGAAATTGTCACATTTCTTCAATATCCTCTCTGCTGCAGACCAAAACAACTATCGCATTTATTTGTGGGAAGAGTAGAGATTCTCGATTATAAAACATGGCAAAGGAGCGTGTATTGATGACAACGATATCTTACACAAAAGAACAACGCAATTTTTTCATCTGCTCTGATATTTTTTCCATTTTTGCCAACGAAATTGGAATTACACTGATAATTCCTCATAGGTCATTATTTCAAACGGTCAGCTGATATCTCATTAGGCTATTTCTACCGAATTGATGTTACTTACAAGTGACCTTTGTCCTACTAAGCTCCGATACTTCTAACATGAAATGTTAGCTATCTTCGAACCTTCTTGGTTCAGGGAAAGCAGAAGTCCGGTAAATTCCGGTCCCAAAAGTTGACTGCATTGGTATCTATTTCACTTATGAAAATGGATTGGATTATCGAATAGACGATGGATGTCTGAAAGCATTCCAAAGTGACTGGCTAAAGTGATAACGTGTGATCTTTCTAACACCCAAAACACCGAATCCAAATGCGTTGATAGCGTGGCTGACAGTGGGCAACAAATACACTGTTCACCCAGTGTAGTCTTTCAGGCCGCTCGCACGTGACGGTAGCTCAAAACAGCTAGCATTCATTGAAACTTAGTTTATCAGGTAACACTCCCCTAATTTCTTAGTGCACGAAAAACTACTTATATGCTTTGCAGATTGCATGTAAGCAGTCACTCGTCGAAACCTATCAGTCCAGTCGATCGGGGAGCTTGCCTACTAGGACAGGCTATTGATCATGCCAGTCACCTTTGGGGTCGTAATATTAGTCAAACTATTGATCGATGCCTTCGGACAGTCATTGGCTTTCTTGCCCGTTCAGTGCCGTTGGCCTCCATCTTGATCCTTAACCTGACCCAGATCGTCCGATTTGTGAGGAACTGGGAACTAGGGCCATCTGTATATACAGGATCGTTCTGTCTCAAAGTATTTCCCAAAAGTGGACTAAATGGTCGCTTACCTTTTGGTACCGAAATAAAACATTGTAATTGTTTTAGGCTTTGGCCCAATAAACACACTAATAGCGCGAAATCAATTCAACCTTCTTTCCGAATTGCTATCACGTCAAATTCTCCAACTGTTACATTGTTGGCTTGGAAAATTCTGTGTTGCAGAAAGTGTCATTTACTCGGAATCCCGGTTACTGGGATATCACAGACTATTTATCATTTTTCCAATGTATTTTCATAAGTTTCCATATCACCAACCCATAAAAAAACATTTTGGGAGAAGGAAAACTCCGGAGTCAGCCATCGCCGATCTTGAGAAATTATCTGTCATCCTATTCCCTAACCGCTTAGTTCTTGAGTTTTCTATGTATTCATGAAATAATTCACAGTGTGATATTATCGCTTAGTTCAACATTAAGAAACAATGGAATCACTGTACAGCTGTTCCATCCAGCTTGTTAGGAATCATCAGCAATGCATACCCACCGCGCCCGAACTAGGACGCGAACCTGCACAAGGACGAACGATTCTGAGTCGAAAGCCTTAGCCATTACGCTACCGGGCAGGCTCTGAACGGTTTGTTCAACTTCACCACATGATGTTGCACCTATCCGTTGCTGATTTGCATGGTTACTGTCCGTTAGCTCACGACGATCGACCCCTACTGATAGATGACTTCTCTGCAGTTAGCTTAAGTACGACGAAGGCTTTGGATATGACCTACAGAGCTTGATTACTTGGTACATTTTAGTAGTAGGAGATTGAATGTTTTCACGAAATAAATCACCATGTGATATCATCGCTCAACTTACCGTAAAGAACCCATGGAAGCACTGTACAGCTGTTTCATTCTTGTTAGGAATCATCAGCATTGCATGTATATTAAGTCATTCTTCATTTGGTTTGATATGCAAGTTCATGGGTTCTAGCAAAGACGCTGAATCTTCCTGATCATTTTATGACAATCTCGAGCAATTCGAATAAGTTCGTTGTTTGTCATTTTAACAAGGAAACGATCCAAAGACATCCTTTTTATCTTTTGCTAAGGCAAAAATGCACACCATTTCCAGGAAAGGGGCTGCCGCCGACAGACGGCTGCCGAGTGGGGAATTTGACTGGCGAAGGGAGGATTCGAACCCGCGACCTTTACGTCCCAACGAGGCAACCTTATCCACTTGAATACTGCCAGCCAGGAGCGGTTCTGATGAAAATCTGTTCAAAATATGTTAGGCTTGACATATTCTTGGTCTGGTGAATAGCTTGGTATTCTTCCCCGACCTTTTCCCTTTCTTTGTTGTCTGATTGGCTGTCTTCCGGGGTTTACTTTCAACGTACAAACCTCCGGTCGTTCGGGCAACCTTGTTCACAGGAAGCACCAGACGGGAGTTTCAAGCTCGTTAAAGCGTATCAGTGGTGCTTATCCCTTAAAGCAACTCCGGTTCGCACTTGAGCTTTTCACATGGGATGGGTTTGTGTTGCCACCGTACTATTTGGGGTATTCCTAACGGTTTGTTTCAACCAACACCAGTTGAAATTAGACTTCTACTGACATTTCTTCTCAAATGATGATAAACCATTGTCCAGAGTGTGACTGATTCGCTTGACGGATAACAGATTTCTAAAGCCAGTCAGTTAGAACTAACTTGTATATAAAAACTTCCACATTTATGAGCTTACCGGTTTTAAGTTATTGAGGTATGCAGATAATTTTGTCTAAATTTATAGTTCTCATTTCCATGTTCGACAGCGTGTAGAAATGATTAGCACCCTACCGGAACGCGGCATATGGCTCGATGATATCTACGTGCATCGAAATTCCAACCAATCAAGGTGCCACGTACGAGATATCGAAAAAAACGAGAACACCATGCTGGTGGGAGTTTGAAGTAGTCTGCAAATTTGGATATGCTCGGGACCACATAAAAAAAGATGACTTTCAAACTACTTTCGATCAGGGAGCATTCAATTCATTGTTTTTTTCCCAAATCCACCGGTCAGTTCGCATATTGCAAAGTGCCATTTGAGATTTGAAAACCAGGCACTGGATTTTATGCCGCCAAAAAATCGCAAACTAACGGTCAGAGATGTTTTCAGCCATTCACAAATCCGGCACAAATTTATGCGTCTGGGATACTGGATGCAGTCACGATTTGTGCATGTAATCAAACAATCCTATCTGATTGAAATCATCCGGGGGCAATTGAAATTACAAGCATTCCCGTCTGATAACTGCACACGAAATAATTTTGTATTATCATACTGATTGTGTACGGTTCTAGTACACAACGTTTAGACAATAAATGCTTCGGGCTAATTTAACTACGAAACCTATTTTAATTGTCAAACTTTTTGGAATAATTGGACGGTCGCCAATCAAATTGTTTTCGTATTTAAAACACTTTCCGATTTAACTAGTTCATCCGGACAAAAAATGGACAAATTAAAATATTCCATACTCCTCGCATTGCCAAAGAAAATAGGTTGAGCAATAAAAACGGCTTTCAGCAATCTCCTACTACTAAAATGTACCAAGTAATCAAGCTCTGTAGGTCATATCCAAAGCCTTCTTCGTACTTCGGCTAACCGCAGAGAAGTCATCTATCAGTAGGGGTCGATCGTCGTGAGCTAGCGGACAGCAACCGTACAAATCAGTGACGGATAGGTGCAATATCATCATGTGGTGAATTTGAACAAACCGTTCAGAGCCTGCCCGGTAGCGTAATGGCTAAGGCGTTCGACTCAGAATCGTTCGTCCTTGTTCGGGTTCGCGTCCCAGTTAGGGCGCGGTGGGTATGCATTGCTGATGATTCCTAACAAGCTGGATGGAACAGCTGTACAGTGCTTCCATTGTTTCTTAATGTTGAACTGAGCGATAATATCACACTGTGAATTATTTCAATAGAGAATTGTTTACTCATCCCATCTACGAAGCTGCAATTCGCAGTGGGTGTGTTACAAACACAACTTGGCAACTCGGCAACATTCTGCGAATAGTGGGCTGAATTAATCTGTTCGCGACACTAGGCGGTTCAGTGAAGGGATTAGGAAATGTGCACAAAGCGCAGATTTGAATAGAAGAAGCGAAGAAAAAGCGGATTTCGAGAGCATGAATAAACGAAACGATGGATGGGAAAGGTTACTGATCTCGAAAATAATTGACTATTGAGGTTATCCAGCATCCTTGGATCAACCTTATCTGCAACAATGGAACTTGTGGAAACTTTTACCGCCCACTCTACCAGTCGAATGTTGTGAAGTAGCCCAGGGATGGTCCAAATCGCCTGGTTGTGGCGTGCGACTGAGAATATTAATTTTTCTAAACAAATTTCATTGCGCGTGTACAATGGAAGAAACCACTTGAATTCTGAACTTCTGTCACTGACACTTTGATAACCGAAATTCAATTTCTGAGTGATTGACGATGAACCAGCTAATTCGGAAGAAACATGATGGAATTCAGACTAGTCAAATTAACCATTTTCAAGTTTTGTAAAACAGCAGCTCACTCAAGCGGTTCTATTCTCCTCGGTACAGAAGTCTCTACTCTTTGGCTTCTAGTGGATGAGGTGGACTGATCAGTGTGGGGTGTATGAGGAGTTCCTGGCCTATCTTGTGGCCGACTATTCTTTTAGAGCAACAGGATGAACCCTGATGCCAAACTCAAAACAAGTGGTATACAAACCATAGAAAGTCAAGCTCACGGAAATATATGCTACAGGAATATCCTAATTATTCGGTGCTTGAGAAGTGAACAGTCAGACAATACTCCACTGTCGTCTCCGAAACATTTAAACGATTCTACCGCTTTTTAAGTAGGAATTTTCCATCAATTTTTTGGAACAGAGGGCTTTTTTTAACTTGGCCTGATCTCTTGAACAGTGACTACCATTAGATTGCCATGGTTACGATGACAACTGTTCTACATACAAACTTCCGCAACACATTTTCGTCCGCTTAAGAACCACAAATTCATTGAAATCAATTTGTAAAGTTACATGAATATGACATCGGAAATAAGGTAGGACTGAATCGTTACATTCGTTTAATAGACATTATAGCGACCTTTTGGATCAGTAGTATCCTGACGTAGAAACAATATTTGTTTCAGATCTTTACGTGGGTCTACCAACGCTGATGGTAAATTTATTCATTCAAGTTTCGTGTGCCGCTCGGTCGTTACTTTGTTTTTTTGGTTTGTAAGGGATATTATTACCAAGTCGCATTCTCAACTGCAAAGTTTGTTGGCATACCCAGTTGGAAATTACAGTATACTTCCTGGTATAATGCTCATCGTGAATTGGTTTCATGGCATGCAACTAACTCTCTGGAATTGCTTGACAGTCCCCGGAATACCTCAGCCTGAAGCGGTTGCCACAGTGTCCTTGTGTAATCACAGGGAAATTTGGCTATTGGTTTGCTGAATTGGTCGTTTAAGTGCGTGGTCGAAGTCACACTAGCCGCAGCCACCGACAACGCTTTGAAGCAATAGAAATCTGGACACTTAACGACCAGCCAGTCTACCAGCTTTCGAAGCACAGGGATCGATAGGCCAATTATCGTAAACAAAAGTCCAATTGGCCTTTAGCACAAGTATCTAAAAGCCGCAGTTCGTTTTAACCAGCTCATGTTTCATGACAGATTTGAGTTGTCGTATCAGAAGTGAACTGTGCACCTCCCTCGAAGATTGTGATATGTCCCTCATAAGGGCCCTCGTCAACCTTCTTATCGATATCTAGCCCAGCGAATGCACTCAGAAGATGTGGACGTACATCAGTCATACTCATAAAGAAGAAACTGTTTAGAAATTATGTTCCAGTCAACGAGAAATAAGCCTACTGTCCATCACTGTGGAGATTCTAACATTGATGAACCTCTGCAAACTGTCTCCAGTGTTTAAGCAACAGTTCTGCGGAAAATGGATTGGTTTTCGTTTCTACCGCGGGTACACTGACCGTGTTTTCACACTCTGTCTGACATGTGAGCTCCTCAAAAGATTTCGTGGAGCGGTAATCACACTTTTGGTTATCCTAGCATGTTACTACATGGCATTTTCTCGTTAAACTTGAACTGTCTGATAAACATGTCACGGTCATCCAAACGCCAGTCGTCAGGCGTTAGACCGAATGCAGAGAAGTAGCTTATCAGCACATCTATATCACTTACTGATCGGCTCAATAAAGCCAAACTATCGGTGGAAATCGGCACGTCCATCTCTCACAATAGTATCTACTCCGAAATAAGCGGTACTTTTGACCGGATGCAGTATCGAAATATAACAACTGACAAAGCGACTGTGTCACGTGTAATTAGACACCCGGTTTCCAAAAATGGCTATATTGTGAGTTTTTAACTACCTTGAAATGATAATTAAATTTTTCAAAATTGAGCATATTTTCCACTGATCGTGGTCCTGCTTTGTATTGTTCAAATAATGTTGTTTTCTTGTTCCGATAACACGTGGGTATAGGTTTTCTCCTTGAGAATTTCGTTAATGAAGACTAATTTTGTAGACCAATTTGGTTTGATTTGACGTATTTCGATGAACTCTATACGTGGTGAAAGATTACACATTCGTCTCCAAACCTTTCGACATTTATGACATTATAACAATTTGATAAGCTGGCGAATGAGTAACAGAAACTGTCAAAAATCCAGGCAACTCAAAATTGTTGGTGAATTATATAATGTTAATGACACAGCCTTGTTGACAGATGTAATTCACCAACGTTTCGACTACTGTGGGTAGTGTTTCTCAAGGCAAGATTTGACTGTAAATCGATTTTTCGATACATTCCTTAGGTGATTCGGTCCTGATATTTATAAATTCGAAATGGAAGTCTAATCGCGGGATCATCAGTTGCTTTGGTGTACAGAATGAGAATATTATTGATAATATAGTCGATTCTACCAAATAGGTACCATTAATTGATGATATGGAGGCCCATTGATGGTACATAGGGCACCAGTGAAATGGTCCTAGGTTTACTATCAAACATGAGTAAATGTTGATTATTTTGGATTTGTATTCTGCTACTTTCGTTCTGTTAAATTTCCTTTAATTCATTGTGCATGACTTTCAAGAACCAAGTTTCACACCGCATTCTAGGCTGTCGAATGAAAAACGGGATCGACTGCATTCATGTTCAGTCCTGATTAGGTTCACTACATACCGTCAGTTTCAGATACACGATTGCCAATTACCTCCATTGATACAATGGATACAATTGATGGAATTTTAGTAAAGCATTTCAATGCTTCTTTCTTAGACCTGTGTTCTACAGTCGGAATGAAATTTCCGGAATTCTAAGTTTATGATTATGGCACATAAGTTTACCTAAGGCCAGTTTTTTTGTCACTGAAGTTTTGAGGTACAATACCACTATGCCAAATGCATTATTATTATTATTATTATTATTATTATTATTACTTTTCATTGTGCCTTGTTATCTTGCTTCTTTTACAAGAATATCGTGTGAAGCGATCAGCTATGGCCGGGGAAAATTACCGGGCCAAAGTACACAACAAAGATGTGACCATACAGCGTTTGGATGATCCGGAAAGTTATGTTGACATGGACATCCCATTGGCTGCTTCCGGATACCGTGGCCACTCACAGTCGGCAAACACACCATTTGCTCGAACCGAAAGGGGACGAATATATCTGCGCTGTCCGTCACTTAGCCGGAGTCCGCCCACGGTCGGTTCCGGCAGTTTGCCAAACTGGCATAAATGTGCGGAAATCCAGTGTCACTTGTCCAGCCTGGAAAAAGGTGATACAGTTCGATTGCGATGGTCTGGTTGGTTATGGGCTGCTACTTATTTTACACTGCATACACCCGATGTGCAACTTATCAGTCGCCTGCGTGTGGCCAATTGGGGTCAACCACCAGAATCAATTCGATTCTATCAGCTACTTGCAGACAGTCAACAACCTAATCGGACAGAGTTGTCAGATCTGATCCAACTTGATTATCCTGATCCATGGCCGGCATTTGAATTGAAACAATCAATTATCTTCCGCAATGTTCAACCAGATGTGATTCATCAAGTCCCCTGGTGGCCAATCGTGGTCGGAATAGTTATTGGAATTCTGTTACTGACTGCCCTCGGTATATGTTGCTACTGTTGCGGATTTTTCCGACGTAAACGAATTCCCAGTCATAAGGAACAGAAAAAAAATCCCCGAGGAACTCGATCTTCTTCCAAAGATCGTCTGTTATCTACGAATGGAGATGAAACGGATAACAATGACAAATCCAGTGTACCCAGCTTCTTGTCCACGAAACCACCCACGGAATCCGCAATCAGTGCAATCCCCGGCTCGAGGTCGACCGCTAACACACGCATAAATCGGCACAGAAAAGCTCCGGATCAAACGGAATTCTTAGTTCAAGCAAGTCCAAATTTATTGTGCGCCGAGGAACCAGAACCGCCATCGCCGAAAATTCCCAAGACTTATGTCGCACCTCCGGGCTGGGAAGTTGAAGAAGATAATGATGTTGCGGGAATGGAAAATTGGTCCGGGACCGGAGAAATATCATATCATGCTAACGAAATCGATCCCTTGTGTCCGGAGAACGAGGTGCACGGCGGCAGTAGTCTTCATCAGCTAAAGGTTGGTGAAGCTGATGAGCTCATCGACAATACTTCCGTCCAATCAACAACTGTCGACAAACAAGATTCATGTCCAATAACAGATACTAGTAAACCTAAAGATACGAAAGTAGAACCACCTAGTGGAAATGATGAAAAACTAAAATCACCCAGTTCGACAGAAGAGAATACGAAACAGAGCGGTTAAAGTGAAACAGATAATTTGTGATTGTTGGCTAGATTTATTCTGAAATCCCTTGACCAAATTCAAATTGCGCTTGGCCAGTTGAAACAACCGCATTCACCGCCTATAGCCATTATAACAAACCGAGGCACTGCAGTGTTCCGCATTATTTCTGTACATTTCCGTTCGTGTGTGTGTGTGTGTGTGCATGTGCGTGTGTATACGTGTTTGTGTTTGTGTGTGTGTGTGTGTGCAAACATGTGAATAAATACTATTGCCATTTCTCCTGCCTGATATGCTCATGTGCTCACAAACTTCAGCTCGTCCAACAGCTTCCTTTTTATTGTTCAAACCTTGTTTTGAATAACTTGTTTCTCATTTGGCCTCAGTTAAGAAAAACAAAAGATTCCACAACATGTTTTTTTTGCTTTCTCTAATTACACGAAAATCATTGCGACACGTGCTGAATGATAATGGATTTTTCGGATGTTCCTCTTACACTCACGCTGTTTGGACAAGAGCAACTCGTTCACACCTTCAACCGATCATCGTTTGGTAGACGGAGAGAAAAAAAAACTATTCGAAAGAAATGTTATCTCTGCCATCGAAATTAATCTGGTTTAGGACAATTGAAGGTGCTACATTTGTTCGATATCGCTTAGGTACGGTTTGTAAAGATCATTCGTGGGTACACGTGGGCTGAGATTCGGGGAGAGAGAGAACCAGTTCAATTCAGTCGCGAAAATCTGCGGTTTTCGAATTAGGCTCAAATTCATGAATTAACCAACGGATCAGAGTAAGAAGTGAGTATCTTGTCCACCGAATCGAGGTGGATCGTCAAGATTTCTATGACACGCGGCCGGAGTCTGCGAAGCTTCAGGTAAACATTGTAGGAAGAATAGCATAAACGTGGATGGCTAAGGTTAATTGGCATATAATATGCACCAGTCCCGAAGGGCGGTGGTCAGGCGTATTACGTCGTGGACTTTGGGCGTAGAGGTCGCGGGTTCGAACCTTGCCATTACCGGTCAACTTCCCCACTCGGCAGCTCCCTGTTGACCGCGGCCCCCTTTCTGGAAAATGATGGGATTTATTTCGTGCATGGCCACAGAATGACTGCCTGACTCGTTGAACTCTGTTCTCCGAGGCAGTTAATGGTTGGCAGATGGTTCGACGTGGCCCGTCGACGACATGATAACGAAGTATGAAAATTTTAACTGGTGAACTGGCTGGCGTAGGTGGAGTTAGACTACCGGGTTGGGGTCCACGGGATCTCGGAAGCAATGGTTAGGGGCAATAGGTAATATGGCTCAACGCCGCAGTCAGTGGTAATTTTTGCATTCGGAACCTTTCTTCGTTAGCACATTTCTTCACCTTGCAGGTTCGTCGTCAGTCTTCGCCGTTCACCGTCCTCTTTGGTTCGTTCACGGTTCTCTGAGGTAACAACCAAGACCGGAACACGTTGCTGGAAGAGTGATAGTTATGCACACGCAAACCGTACTGAAATTAGAAAGTAAACCAATTTCATATGCTTATCTTAACTTTCCTTCTTTATTTGTTCGTTCTTTTCCAATCTTTCATCTTGCACTGTTGTGCTGTTTTTTGGTGATGACACAAACCACTGCATAATCAGCATCAATGTGGACGAAGATTTGTAGAAGGAATTCCGCAAGAAATCAAGCAGAAAAAACCCATCCTGGACAGGGAGTATTTCGAAAGCAATTGCATCAGTGATTACGACACTTCAACATACCAACTAGAGTCTAAGTTGTCCCTTGGGATATCGGAGACTCAAACCCGACAACCTAACTGGACCTGTTCAAGCCAGTTTACTTACCATGGTTTTCACACCGTTTCTCTACTTCAATGAATCACCATCTCTACTCATCTTCTAGACTTCATCTGCTTCCGAGAGTAGGAGAGAGTCGGATGTGTGTTCTGCGAGCTCGAGCAACACGTGAGCCAACCAAGTTAACCTATCTGGATTCGGGAATTTTTGTAAAGGCCAATCCTTAAGTTCATTAACCCAAGTCTGGTATCGGGGTCTCTGATAGAATGGTCTCATTATTTTCCAGTAATGAAAAGAAGACACCGGTGCTCAGACAATGACCGCACCTGGTACTGCAACTCAGAGCTTGCAGTACAATAATTTCGATGGCCTGCACGTTCAACTACACATTCAGCTGATGTTAAGGGCTACTCAAGGCCGATATTAGAAGCATCCTCCAAGTAAACTGAAAAGTGAATAATTCTATATTTATAAACAGTGACTTATGTTCGCTAATATCCACTGAAGATCGCCGCATAGAAGTTACTGATTTTGACGCTAATCACCTCGACCCAGGCATAGAACTGTCTGTTGCAAGATGCAAGTTCTACGGCCGACGGAAGTCGTTTATTGGTTGTCTCAATGCATGCGGAAAATAAAACAATCAGAACATTCTACAGAAATGGAACTGAAAGTCTTCCGCGGATTGAGCTACGACAGATTTCGCACCCTACAATGGTTTCAAATAGATACCTCTATACGGGAACGTGAGCAATTTCTTCCCCTTTGTAGTGTGACTACTTTCTTTGCTTTAATGTGCGCTGCAATGTAAAACGAAGTCAGAATATCCAAAGTCGAAATAAATTCTTGAGAACAAGAAACACCCCGATGACAGATAAATAGTAATGCGTAGCATTCGAGAGTGTAACGTCTTGCACCGATGACCTAATTATCAATTATGAGGTCTGTTTATCAAAAATGTAACTGAGTTATCGATTACGTTACACCTAACCCAGCAGTGAGACATTACAAATCCAAGCAACTGACAGTGGCATAACAAAACAAAGGATTTCAAACCTTCTAACGGTGGCCGAATTAAGCATCGTTTCTTCAACGAAAATCGCTCTTCAGTGCAAAAACCCAAACTGTGTAAACGGAGTGAGTGGGACGCCAATTTTACTCTGCCTTTGCAAATGTTTAAATCTTTCCCGTTTTCACCAGATTCTATAAGGTTATCTCGCGTTATACACCTCAACCTTGCCTCGCTTTCGATGGGTTATTTTGCCTTGTATGCGAGCCACTCATACGCGGTGAAATTGTGCTGAACAACTTGTATAAGCCCATGTTTTCTACCTCAATACACAAAGAGTCGAACGGTGGTCAGTCACCATTGCTTTCTACGTTTCTTTATTCAGGTCTATCATAATGGTACATTATGGTTGAGAAAACCTCTTTAGATATCAGGCCGATAAGTATGAATGATGACTTGATTTTTTACTCGGACAGTTGTCCAGCTACTTACGGTCGGATTGATCTTACCGCCACTATATGTTTTTATGATGGGGATGCGCGCAAAGCTTAATTCTTTCAGCAACTAATAGTAACCAAAAACGGACACTTCAATCCGGTTTGAAAATTACCCGGAGGCTATTATCTGTGCGGTTTGTTTCACCCTAGCCAATCGTAAATCAAGTAGTTTGTCAGTGAGTTTGGTGAAAGCCTGTTTTATTGTCCGTATGCAAAATTGTCCATCACGTTCTATTTCAACACCTGCTGTTTCACTCACCCACCCACTCACTCACTCACTCACTCACTCACTCAATCACTCACTCACTCACTCACTCACTCACTCAATCAATCAATCAATCATGCAACCAGGCACACAAACAAACGGCACAAAATCTGGCCGTCTGTGAAAAATACGTCAGGAGCGAAGACCGAACACTTGTCTTGACGGAAGTTGACGAATATGTACGCCGACCTTCTATTGACAAGTTACGCTTGATCTAAAGCTTAACAAGCTGTGGAGGTTGATTCTTGTGACACACAAGGCTTATTTCCAGGGAGGATTTGGAACGGTTTGTATAGATTTCAACTCTTCGTCGACAGTTATGTCTGCATTTGCACCCTAGTCTTTTATCCACAAGATATATTTCGTTACAAATAATTTCGCCTCAGTTTTTTATTCGAAAGCTCCATTTCCCTTGTAAGGATTAAAGATTCCCCAGGCAGAAATGAATAACTCCTCCGAGATTCTGGACACGTGGCTTTAACCGCTTTTAATCTTACGTTATTTTATTCCACATGATTCGCTGCTTGGCATTGTTTATATGGATGAATTGCAAATATCTTCAGTCTTGAAATGGTTTTTTTACCCAGTGACATTGACAAATCTTTCCTACTACAATACAGTTTCGTGTCAAGTGTATAGCCAACTACCACATCATCGTTCGGTTCACTAACTGATTGCTTGAAACACAGTAGGGTTAGCACATATTTCTAACACGACCAGATCACAACACAACGTGTACACGTGTGTTCATAAGTAGGTGTTGAGACGTGGAAAGACTGGTGGATAGCAAAAAAATAAATGTTTCCTTCAAGGGCCACCGGGTGCACAAGCGTAAATTAAATCGAGTGAGCCAATGTCTTTATGTCCTTTTGCAGTGGAGGCGCTTATCGCAAACAAGCACTCGATTTGGCACATATGCGATGAGTAGATGTGCACGTGTATTGGCTGGTAAACTATCCAACCGAATGAATAGCTATCAGGAACCATCCAACTGAGATCAAAACTCAACAGCATTTGAGAAAGAGAGATGTTCGTTCGACCGAAGATGGTCAGCAGCTTTTGGTCTTTTCTCCTTTGTTCCATCCTTTTACTGCATGTATCTATAACAGAGTATGGTACATTATGCTCGGGAATGTATTTATGTCTAAATGAAAGTTACTAACTGGGGGAGTCACTCGCGGTAGAAGCATTCTAACCCATCACGATTTTGATCGCTAGACCACCGTCAACTGTAGTGTTTTGTCCCCAAACCGGATTTCCAGCCTCTCAACTTCGCTTAAGTGTAGACCCGTTATCAACAACGAAGGTTTTAAAGTTATTAAAATCACGAGACGATGGGTAAGTGTACTGGTTCAGTCAACCTACCAACGAAGGTGCCCAGATACAGAGCTAGTTGTCTATGCACAGCGATGACTTCGGTAACTGACCACTCATTAAAATACCCTTCAGTTGATGATCGTTAGCATTTTATTATAATTATTCCGTTTGGATAAAAAATCCCGTAATCTGAAGCAACCCAATAACTGTGGAAAAACGGCCCGGTCTTCAACAGCGTCGGGGCGCCGTGCTGCGGCGCTTTCAAACCACCTTCTGGAAGCACACCGACGAATCCTAGTTGGCGTACCAACCCAATGGCTCTAGAATTGGTTCACTGGCATAGACTGTGCCCTACAATTCGAAATTCCTCAATGATTCCAAATAGCTTGGTCAGATGTGCATTCATCCTTCTTAGGGTACGCATACACACTATTACTCCTAATTCTGGTTTACCCCTAAATAAGCCGGTCTTGGAGCTATAAACTAGTGATAGCCTCCATTGGAACAACACCTAAAATCTTTTCTAAGACGCCGAACCAACTACCTTTTGACCCCTCGCCAATTCGGTCACATGTCGGTCCAGTCCGGGAAAGAACTTCTCCCCTGGAGATTATTTTTAGAGAACCCCTATTGATAGCCCTTCGTTGGCCGCGACCCCCTTCCTGAGAAATGATGTACATTGTTATTTCATTAATAAAGAAAGGAAATGATAACAGATAAAAGATTGTCTCACTTCCAGCAGACACCCCGGCTAAACACCGCGGCTATTCTGTCGGAAGTGAAATCTTTATTTGCTCTTCAATTTCATTTTGGCTGGTATAGTCGGCCGAACACCGTTGTACAACTCCGCTGAAGCCGGTATCCAGTGCAGCCGAATGCAACTGACCATTGAAAATAATCACGTCATTTAAAACACTCCGCAACTAATGAGATAATTCATTCAAACCTGTCATATCGCAATCATTATGTGATCCGTGTGCGCTCAGAGTTAGACTACTTGCATAGATCAGAAATTGAGCACCCGGGTACTGTTAAGGATCATGCTTCACGTGTGATCATTCACAAATTCATCATGCTAAGTCAGCTGTGATGGTAACCAAAACAAGCATGTGCTTAATGCAAGTTTAAAGGCGTGACTGAACCAATTCATTCACAATGATTTTCTCCACTGACTTCCAATCGGTGAATGCACATCAGAAAGAAGCATACAAACTGCACAATTGTATTGATTGTATCCAGATAAAATGTGAACAGATGAACGAGGCCAGTTTCTGACAGCATGGTAACCGAGCAAGAGAAATGTACACCGAAAGAAAGATGAGAACGAGCAGCTACAAATTCTTTGGCAAATAAGTGTATAAATTTTGTCTGGATTTATTACCCCGAATGGATTATATACATCTGAATTGAGTGGAGTCGCAACGGAGACACCGATGGCAGCAGAAGTGGTAACAGAATAAACAGGATAAAAGAAATATACACGAATGAGTTGGATGAATACTGCACATAATGCATCATATTACTGATGAGTAAGCATAACATTGCTTTGGCTAGACAAAGAAAGAGAACGGGAATTCATTCACGTCCTGGATACTTATTGTAAATGGAAGGTGGTGCTGGAACACAAAATAAATGGTCCTACTATATCTAGAAGCATAAGGAAATGGCTGAAGCAGTGTCGACCTTAGGATCAGCAGTATTTTTTGGATTGTATTAGTGACGCTATTCCCTCCAGTAGTAGTAGAAGTAGTAGCAGTAGTGGTAGTAGTAGTAGTAGTAGTAGTAGTGGTAGTAGCAGTAATAGTAATAGTAGTAGTAGCACGTTGATCTAAGGGCCGAAAAAAGAAAAAAAAACAAAGAAACAGAGAGTATATCACAAATAATTAAGGTTGCAAAAATTAAATCGGATCTGAAAATTGGAACATGCACGGAGGGAGGGAGTCGATCGACAGTGATATCTTGAGATCACGACGGAAGTGGCGACGAACGGGGACAGCAATGGTACTGCGGAAAGACTCGGTACTGTCACATACACGATTCACGGGATTGGTTGGGGCGAATTGAGCCACGCCAGTGATCCAGAATTTTCGAATATCAACTCTTTTACGCGGATGTAAGCCACATCGAAGTCGTCAGTTGTGAGAATAGCTATAAATGTGAAAAAATCGAGTTAGTTATTATTTCTTGATGATAAACGAGGGGAACGAAATCGATATTTGTTTGGACGGCGATTTTAGTCATGTTTATGAATTCAGATAGGATGACGTTTCATTTATTCGTGCAGCAGTCTGTCTGTCATTTTGCCTCGATATTCTTCATCCAGTCTAGCAAAATGAAACATTGATCCGCTAAGGATAATCATTTCATCAGCCTTTTCGATCGTTATAAATCATTAGAGGCGAGACTCGAATAAGCATAATAATGATACGTCAAATGAAAATTTGAAAAATTTATTTCTTAATAAAATTATTCAATTGAGAAAGATCGAAAACCAGTGAAACTTCTACAGTATTCTTTAGTGATTTTGGATCTTCATGCTCTCGGTTCAGATTAGAGTTTGAATTGAAGCTAGAGCCGGAGTTCCAACTCCGAAGCAGCAATTTTTTCGTCTAAGCTATGAACAAGACCCTCTAGTGCGCTACCCCTGGGTCACTGAAAATAGTCGATGCTGTCGTACGGTGCTCAAATCGATTAAGCGTCTGTCACCAAAACTGTCAGAGGTTCGAATCCCAGATTTGTCAGTCACTTTGGTGGGAGATGGCAAAATGCTGTTGCCCGGTGGTTTATCACACCTAACCTAACGAAACCTTACGGGGCCCTATGCGACTCAAGGTTCACCGTTAGGGTTGCCGGTTCTTCAACCCCCACGGGGTGGGCCTTAGTGTCGACGGCGCAGGCTCCTTTCGCTACATTCGTTCTTCAGGCATGTCAAAGAAGGAATGATCACTAATCTCAAAAGACGAGATAATGCGATCGGTTCGTACGCGTTTGAGAAGCAGAGACTAAAAAACATGCCTTCCAAAATGTGTTCGTAAAACTGCGAATCCTTTTGATATTTGTAGTGATCAGTCCAGAGAATTTCGACCAAAAAAATTGACTAAATTGCACGCTCATTTTGAGTCAAATTTTGGTTAAATATGTTTACGGTTCTTTTCCAAACCGCGTTCACGCGAGATCAATGTTTTGACTAGCTGAGCATTCCCGGGCTGATTCTACCGCGTGTCGGGCACTCTTGCTTTCGTTCTATTGGGCTTTCCTCTGGCTGTGCTAGTCCAACTGTCCCGAGTGACGGCTTAAACTGTCGTTCTCGGCTTGAGGGAGTCGTGTTGTCTACCTGAGCTCTGGCTTTGTCACGCCTGTTTGTTGCTACCGCGGCCTTTGTCTGTTGGGCAGCCCTTTTGACATAGTCGTTGTCGCTACTTTGGGTGACTGCTTCTGATTTGTTCGTGCTGCGTGATCGATTGACCTCTCCATTCATTGTGACTGCGTTCTCTCCCACACTATTACGCAATACTGATAACCAGCACAGTGGTACAAACTACGATAAATGTAAAATCTCCATTACCTAATGTGGATTGCACAAGGAAACCTAATATTCTGCCAGACAGATGTTTTCGGTGGAATGATCAGCGGAAAGAGCTAAGGACACTGGAACTTGGACCACGAAATCGCCGGTTCAGTTGCCTCCCGACTGCTACCAGGGGACTTAGTTTCCTTTATTCACGATTAAGTATATCGAGGATATGTACGTTATGAACATGTGACACTAAAGCACCAATGGTATTCACCTGTGAATTCAAGCATTGGGCAGAAACATCAAAGAGACAAAGGTCATCAGTATGTGGCAGCCGGTCATTTTGAGTGCAACACGATAACAAGAATTATTCCTGACTGTGCATCGGGAAACCTTAAATTTACCCGTCAAGTAATTGGAGAAATGTCTTATCAAACGAGCCAATTTGACTTGGGCATTGTACGTTACATCCATTTCCGTGGGCTTTGAAACATCCGATTTCGTTGAATCTGGTGTTGAGGTTATCGGCGGGCCTGGTTCCGTCGGCTTTCCAGACCGAGTTGTCGGTGGAGCCAAATTGGCTGTAAACGTCTCCGGCAACACGAGAATTGCGATTGATGGCAGTCCGGCGGCCTCCAATCGACGTAGCGCGGGTCCACCAACATCCAGCAAACAATGCAATCCGAGTTCAGATACTTCGAACACGGACTCCAAGTGTGTCCCGTACAAATTGCCATTGTATTCTCCGGCTTCCAGATATCGGTGGGCGGCAATATCGGCGACCATTATTTCCCGACTGACAACAAAATGATAGTCACGGCCTTCGACTTCGTTTGGCCGACATGCACGAGTGGTGTCTGCAAGGAGCGAATTCGTTCAGGAAAAATGACAAAATCTTTCGGAAATCGTTAAAGGAAAATGGTTAAATGATACTGGTGATCATGGTAAGAGTGACGACGGTCATGCTGGAAGTTATCTTCCTCTTCGATCTTACAAGTTAGCTAAACTGGGATTAAGATGACTTACAATCGGTCGGATCAGTATCCATATTTTGTCCAGATCATCACTCACTAACCGCATAAACGACGTGGATTGCTGTCACAAGCACACAAGCCCATATCCACTTCATAATGATCCTGCTGATAAGACGACCTATCCAATTTCGGCCAATCATTCTTGTATGTTCGTCCGTTAGCAGCAGGATAGGCAACCGTGCCTAGCTGTAACTCATTTCGTTTTGTGATCTTTCTTCCTACGGACCAGTCAACGACCCTCGAAAAGTTACCGGTTCGAGTAAGAAAGAATTTGTACTTGTAATGTATTCTTCTTATTTGGGCTTCAGTAATTTATCTGTGACCTTCTTTGTCCATTTCGCGGTTGAATACTTTCCACTTGTTCATCTAAACCAACTCAAATGGGATGTCACCATTTATTAGAGATCCCATAATGAACAGCTTTTCGAATGGTCAATACGACGGCTCTCGCTCATCAGGATGCTCACTTTAGCCAGCAACTACTCGCCACTAAGACGCACAAACATTGACTCATCCTTCCACGCGAGATAGTAACAGACTACAAAAAACCTCGAACTGGGTTGTGCTTACCGTTAAAAGTGTTCAGTCATTGCCAAACAGGAGAAGTGAAAAAGAAGACACAGCACTGGTTGACTTAATGTTCCCTTCTAAACAGTGCAGTACATCGTTTTTCGGCCGAATCAAATTAGATTTGGAATGCCAGGGTATTTGCTATATCCGATGAAGATTTTGACACGGTCAAAGTCTCATCAGTAACAAATGAAAAATCATTAATGAATATTAAATCTGTTTTTGTACAATGGAATATTAAATCATCACGAGAGGTATTGCAGGCACTTGCACAATGGCTCACTCACCGACTTATTCGTGTTTTTCCATGCACATGATAACAAACAGTCTACCTGCTTGGAAAAAACAGCCTTCCCTACTTCTCGGAGTCTTGATTCTAATGGAAAAACCCTATATCTAGTCATCTACGAAACTATGACTACCATAATGCTTACTGATTGGTTATCACATATACCATAAGGGTGCTGATTCGTCTTAAGAACAAGTCTCAAAAATATGTAAATAAAAGCATTCGCACTGTTCACTTCTGAAAATAAAAGCACTGAATGATGCGGTCAAACCGACGATCTTCTGCGTACTCTGCCATGAGTGTTCAGTTCGATCGAAACCAACTATGTACATGTGTGTCTGCGAATGAAAGGAACTAATCCAAAGGACTCGTACCGTGCGGGCGGGTTTGTGGGGGTGTATGTAACCGACTAAACTCGACACCACAGACTTCATGACCAAAACTGGAGAGTCATTCGATCTGACCATTACTCCCAATTCTAGTCTAAGGATGTGACCACAAATTTCCTTGCTACCGCGAGAAAGACCCATTCACCTCGTAACGATCGATCTCGGATTCATTAGGCCTACAATTTGGTCATTTGGAATGGTAAATGACACGTTTGTATGCCAACAAACTGGACCCAAATACTATCATGAAATATCAAGGGCATCTCAGTCAGCGCACTGTGGTGATCGGATTCTACAAGGAAATATGGACGACTGCCAACCAAAATTTCCTATCCCATCAATTTTATGTGTAGTTTTCTATCATAACTTAGCTGGTTCGGATTACAATCAGCTGCCCAGCGAATGAAATTGCTCCCTTGAGTCCAGTGGACAAGTGAGATAATTTTGTTTGGATATTCAGATGACAGTTTTTTCACGTCATGCGACAGTAGCGCGTAGGCAGAGAAGGCATACTGTTTTCACGGTTTCTACAGAAAACTCAAAGCATTTATATATATATATATATATATATATATATATATATGCATATATATAAATATATGAACACATATGTATGTATATGGAGAGAATGATGCTTCCTCGCGTAGCTAAGGTTCAGCAGGACGACACTGGTTTTTTGTAGAGCTGGGCTATTTGACTGCAAACGTTTTATCACCAGCCGAAATACCATCATCAGTGCTACGGTCTGGTGAAGTCAAATTCCCCAGCTCAGCGAACACAGCACTACCATATACTTATCTGCGCATCAAGTCACTTAACTCATCGTCCATGCTTCTAGTATGACGCTATCAAAGATTTATGTCATATGGGCTCGTCAAATTAGGGGAGTTGCTACAATATTTAATATGTCACTGAGTGTACATTGTAGGTTTTGTTTCTGTGAGTTATGGTATTTATCGCGATACAAGACGGTTTGTTATTGTGAATAACATAATGGTAATAACACAACGTTTTTGGTAGATGTAATGCGCCAACA
>LUCM01006299.1:22596-51120 GCA_008360955.1 Fasciolopsis buskii
GCCAACAACGCTGTGTTATTAACATTGTATCATTCACACCAAAAAAACAATACATGGCGCATCAACTTTTTGATGCACTCCTTACGTCATTTGGTCTCGATACAAACCGGTTCGCATTGTAATTTCCAGCTTTTCACATGTGGGCAGTCGAGCAAATTCGGAGCAGATTTCGGCTTCCAGTAGCAGACAATTCGAAAGTCAGATAGCCGTTTACTCCATATGGTATTCAAAAAGTTTGGTAGGTTTTTTAAGTAATAATACGGTCGGGGCATTCACAGAATCCATTTTTGGTTTAACTGCTTACATTGACTCATCAGTGTGAACCTAAAGCCGGATTTACTCGAGATTTCAGAATTCATATTTTGTCGACCTATACGGACGTGCCTTGAAATCTCGTCCAACGATCGATTTTGAGATATGGCAATGGAGATGAGCAGGTATGAAGATAATCCACTAACTCATCCAGTCAGTGCGCATCCGACTCAAAGACAAGTTGGACCACTGTCCTCCTCATATTTGCATTCGCGGTTAAGCAGAACGAAGCATTAGACCATGAAGTTTCGAGTATCCAAGTTCATAGAACATTGGACAGTACCACCGCGGATAAGTCACATGTTAAGTCCCGATGGTTAGTGGTGTCGTGTTATCATTAGTTCATTTAGTTGTTTACAGCCAGTAGAACGGGAAATGACACAGCGCAACTAGAGTAAGCTACGTCGGTTAGATGCCTTGTTACAGGTTGAGCTTGTGGCTATCTCGACTGCGAATTGTGGTTACTCATAAGTAGTTTCGAGAACTGGTCGAACGAAACTTCATACAATCTTAGATTGTTTGCTTCACTGCTTAGCTCAAAGGGCGAGTTGGGATGACGCTCGCACTTTAACTAGCCAGGGAACTACTCCTTCATATAAGAGGTGACAATGCTTTATTAGTTCCATCCAGTTATTTTTGAGGTAGGTGGGACGTAGATAAGCATATTCGATCGAATCTTGAATCAAACAGCAAGTAAAAATCAAAGGATGTAAAATCAATGCACAGGATCACTCGGCTGAGTACGCATGGCATTCTGTTTCGTATCGATCGGCAGGCCACGGACAGAAAGTTAACACAGCAAACATTTGACTCTATGTTCAGATCGACACGTATTTCTCACCAGTACAGAATTCAGAAGCTCGAGTCACTGGCACACCATTTCACATCTATCCTTTTGAGTCAGCTAGCTGTAGACCAAGATCAAAGAGGCCGCTATTGGCAACCAATAGTTGGGTGTTTAAAATGTTGCCGGCCGAACGAGGAACTCCGATCAAGCCTTAGATTGCGTCGAACTGTGCGTCCCCTTTGGTGGTCCCCCGAAACACGATTTAGTATCGGTTAGACTGGGCTAAGCTACCAACCCGACTTGCCTATCAATTTTCCGAAACGCTCATGATGAAAAATAGAATCGCTTTCGCCTAATTACATCGGTGAGCACTGGTATTCTACATAGAATATCTTGCATTCTGTTGCCTTAATGATTTACAATCTGATCCGTAGGCCGCGACACCCTGGACCTCGCTGAGTCTCTGTGCCCTCTTGGCTCATGCCAGTCCATCCTGGGTAGTAGCGAGAATGTCGAAGCATGGCTTAGAACGAGACGGACTGAACGAAAGCCTGCATAGAGGTCACGAGATCGGGTGGTCACATCGTACGGCAAATATGAAACAGGCTGATAATTCATGATTTCTTTCGCAAGCTGATTTACTTCACTCGAGCCACCGGTAGGAAGGCAATGCGGTAGGACTAAATGATTTGTGAAACTGAAGTTTCGTCTGCTGAGGATCATGAGCATCGTCTTGCACACTGTACATAGCCAGCTAGAGCATCGGCTAGTTAGTCTCCAACGTCAGCTCCGCCCACAGCTGGACGGGCACAGTTCCGGTGATCTTTTCCGACCGATGCAATATCTGAGACGGAGATCCGCAAGGTAATCCAAGCCCTAAGATCTCACAAAGCACAGGAATACAATGGCCTTTCCCGAGTTTCGTTTAAAGATAAAGGAATGGAACATGTCCAGGGGTTTGAAGTTGGTTCCCAAAAGTCCAGTATTCTGAGCCAGTCTCTTCATCTTGGGGGTATCGATTGTTACCGCATATTTAAGAAGGGATTGCAAAGTCACTACCCCAAACACGAAAATATTAGCCTAATCCCTGTAGTTCCAAAGCTGTTTACACAACATGCCTGGGAAATAAATCTGGTTCGGCTCCGGTCGTGGATACATCGATCAAACATTCTCCCTCCGACGGCTGTCAGTCCACTGGTTTGCTTTTCAAAGGCCATTGGCCGTTGTTCTCGTAGACGTTCGCACAAACTTGTACTTCGTCGATAGGTCTGTGCTATAGCACAATTTGTTGAGGAATGGATATGTCGGTGGTCAAGAGGTTATAGCATCATTCCCCAGGTTCAGTTGGGGCTTATAACCAGCTCTCGCTACCGCTTGTTGCTCCCAGCGCACTACAACAAAGCTGCCTTATATCCCCTTTGAATTCAAGTTTGCTATAGTTGATGTTATATGGAACGCTATATCTGACCAATTGACCCTGGGGACAAAGTTTCCGCTTTGGAGCTTGCCAACAGTATCACCTTGCGGAACGGCAGTAATTAGGCAATTCAACAAGTTTCGAATTGGCTTAGCGACTAAGCTTTCTCCATGCGGCATTTGCTTTGTAATTTTGAAGTGCAAAGTTCCTCTTGAAAACCTGCAGCAACCTGTGCTTGTAATTGCCCTTTGCGGTGATCAGTTGGAGATAGTCAAAAGCTTTAAGTTTCACCGGAGATCGATTAAAATATGGCGTCGCCATGACATTTGAGTTTATCCCGAAAGGACCGTATACAATACCACAGTTCGCTGTGTTTTGTTTTACGGTCTCAAGGACTGTACTGTACACTGATCATACTCGGCTGCCATTTGCATTTGAACCCCGATGTCTACGATGAACAATGACGAGGTGCTTCCTCGTGGGTTGGGTCCAAACAGTCGTCTTCCGACCGAGGTGATCGCTCCATATCAACGTTGGTGGAGTGGACGCGGATTTCCCATGCTTGATTGGGGCTTACCTTTCCAGTTCTCTTTTAGCATGGCCATTATGCGTACATACAAGAAGTTAGTTTAGGTTTTGACTGCGGTTTCTACCCCACGTCGTCTTGGTTGGGGCCCAAGAGATGAGGATAATCGTTTGCTTGAGAAGCTGAGAGATATAGCTACGAATAGGCGTTGGTGACATGACTACAACGTGGCTCGCTCGCAGAAGTCAGGCCCCGTAAAAGCCATAAAACATTAAATAGTATCAAGAGAAGACACAAAAAAGCAGTCTGTATTCTCGCTGTTTATTGTTTTGCCCCCGTATTGCGCTCGGCTTACACGTAAAGACCACCCACATGTTGTATGACGCAGCATATCCTACCACACCTCCGATAAACAGAAAGCACTCGAATTAGGGCGGTACCGGGGTGGCAACGGCCCGATCTAATTGTAGCTGTGGTAAAACGGGGCCTATCAACATTGCAATGACTTAGTGCATGTGCCCGTGTCGTGGTTGCCAGACGGCTAACGCCGAACGCACCACAACATCCCAGTCGCGTAACGCCCAAATGCGTCCTGATCAATCTCACCTCCGACAAACTCCGTAGGTCACGTGACAACAACGGGGAGAACAATCACACCAGTGTGATCCCGCTGCTTTCCGACACAAGTGTCCTTTGTTTACCTAGGAAAATACTGTATTTTGCAGAGCAAAAAAACAGGAAAACAGCCAGGTAATTCACGAAAAGAATAGTTTTCCATCCATTCATTTCTAAGGACTCAAAGTAGATTGCAATATCAAACTGATATTTTGCCTTTCCTGCCGAGTTGCATTCTAGAACTATCCAGAACAATTTGTCCGCTGCAGTATATCTTTGCCCGGTCTTGGTAACATACTAGAATTTTAGCGCTATCAGTTCAAGACAATTGAAGTGTCATTAGGAATGAGGCAGTCAGAAATGTATACGTTCAATGAGTTTGAACATTAGTGTTGTTAATAGTTCATGTGGATAGTCTTCCTATGGTCCTGTCCGCTGAAGTCAGTTTTTCGATCGTAAAACTCTTACGCCACAATCGGACTAAAATGTCCTACGAACTGGGGATGTAAATCTGAAGAGTGACAGAATTCGCGACTTGAACGCCATGCCCAACGATTAGGAACCTGTGGTAAATTGATATGTTTCCCTCGTGTCTCGGAGATCACACCCCGTTGACATAATCCTATATAATGATCAAGTGGGAATAAACCAGCTTGCTGATCAGTGACCATTGTGAACAAAAAGGAAAAAAAACAGCAAACAGTTTAGTTAAACGGTCTTTCAGTCACTGGTTATATGATAGTGACTCACAAGGTACTGCAGTGCCAAATCGATCGGGGAACTCGCACAGTAACTCGTCCGCGATTCGATCTTTCATGTGACCCAGTATTACCACCGGTCTGGCAAAACTTAATTGTACCGGAGTCACCGTGATATAGGAGAGAACAAATTTGTCTTGTGCTGCATTTGACCCCGAGCGATCTTGCACCGATTCATCCATCCGCGTGTTCGTTCGTGTCAGTTCACGGTGGAATGCCGACGTACGCCAATGTGATCGGGTTCGAGAAGGGGAGGGGAAGTGGTAAGCAAGATGCGTAGATTCGAATCCGTAACAGCGGTGAGTGATTACAATCGAATTAATTCTTTTTTATCTTTTATCTTTTACTTCCGTTATCAATGAAACAACAATGTACATCAATTTTCAGGAAGGGAGCCGCGGCCAGCAGAGGGCTGCCAAGTGCGGAAGTCGAACGGCGGTGAGGGGAATCGAACCCGCGACCTTCACGTCCAAACGCCACGACCTTATCTGTTTGGCCACCGCCGGCCAACTTTTGCAATAAAAACAAATTCTAACGTTTCTTGTTCGTGTGCAAAGAAAGATCACTGGCCAGTTTTAAGTGTTCAATCAATCATGTTCCTTAACTAATCTTCCGATATTTCTTGGTCACTGGTAATCCCCGAGTGGTCAAATAGTCATCTAACCGACCATAACAAAGTCAATTAGTCCGGCAAGTGTATTAAAAAAAATCCATACCTCATCTCTAAGCGACAGGAAAACTATGATCACGAAAATTCTTTGCTGTTATCCGAAAGGTAAAACATTTCTCGTTCGATGGTAGGTATTTGAGTTGAAGATATCAGGATAAATGCACGTGAACAACGCCACAACCTTGTTAATATATAAGCGTTGGCTGTTATCGTGTACAAATTTCCTGGTTCCGAGTTTCGTCCTACTAGTGTCCTTCCCATTGCGAGTATGCTACTTCCTTGCCTCGGACAAAGTGTTTAGTGTGTTAAACCGCATTGAACCTGTTCACCGGTTGCTGTTTGGTCCCCGTCACATCTGTCGCGAACCGAAGTTAGTCGCACAACACCTAGCGCACGCCATAGTTGCGCACGTTTTTGTGGACTCGTCAAGAGCAATGCAAACAAACAAATTCGACAACTACGATTATTCATTCTAGGATTTTGAGAGTAGCCATTGAAATACGCAAACACACAACCAGCTCACTCGTGTGATTAAACAGCAAGTCAAATGATGATTCGCTGAAGCTTTCCCCGATACGACTGCGTTTTGTCACAGAATAACAGGAATAACGTAACTGGAAAAGTGGATGGTTGAACAATATTGGTAGGTGTATCGCTTTCTGGTTTGTTGTTACCAAGTGCCCGGGGAATTATTGCCAGTTAGGCGAGAAGTAAAAAAAACCGAACAGGCTTTCAGTTGTTCGTCTTTTTTGTTGAAATTCTCTCGTTACCCCAGGCGTCAGTTAGCATCTTTTAGTTCCCCGCAGGATGTATCAAGCTGAGCAGAAAATTAACTGAAAACCTGAGTGATTCGAACACGAAACAGGAGGGTGGATAGACGAAGGAGAAGAAGCGGGTGGAGACGCCTGTTTCTTAATGGTTCCATTATATTCTTGATCCATTTTTCACAAGGCCAGAAACGGGTACGCACGCAACCAATCAACTCGTAGTCACGATCGGCTTTTAAAAAAGACGTGGTTCATTCAGACTATCCCCCCATGTGTTTGCTTTTACGTGCGTGAACGCGCATGGGTAGTTCAACCTTCACTTTTAGCCGGAACTCATATAGCTTGCTTCATGTTTGCGCCAAAAGTGAAGGTAGGGTTCGATGAGAAAAAAGTTTCAAGTCGAACACACAATACATGCATCAATTTGGTTCGCTTAAGTATCGTTAGTTGATAAAACCGACAAAATTGCAAATGTAGCATTAGCCAATAAATAATCCTTTTTGCGAGCATCAATTAACATCATTTAAAACCCGCCCATTTCTCTGTCACACGGAACGAGTACAAATTGAATCATGCTATTTTATCTGCTTTATACTTAGTAAAATTTGATAGGAGACTCAGGGAGATGCTTTGTAAGCAAACCACATCAGCACACGATTCCGGTCACCATGGGTGAGGAGTTGTTCGTTGTTCATACAAACATGCGCTTGATGACACTGATTACACTTGGATCTAACCTTGATTTATCATGCACTATTAGTCCTATCCGGAATACGGGTTCCCACGGAGGAGTCTTCTAGCAAGAAGTGTGATGATTTATAGCCGCGTGCATCCGCCAAATGGTGAAACGGTTTTCTACCGATATAACTTTACCGAAAGACAAACGGCTAAAACCACGACCCGAATGACTTGGTGGTACAGCGCGTTCAAATAGGTCTCCTAGTCCGAACTCGTGACCTGTGGCCCACCAGCGCATAAACTCCTTTACTTAATTTGTTTTACTTCACGGTGTGACCAACTTAAACACCAAAGCGGTATTTCCCAAGGCCGCAAAGGCCTTTTGACCAATTGGCAATAGTTGTCAGAATTCAGTTGGTGAAATATTAAATGAATCCCTCCGCGGTTAACTTCCGAGCCATGTGAATATTAGCGACGATCTACCAAATCAAAGCCGCTAATGAAAACTGGCATCCAATTTAACCGCTGAGTGAGGTGGACATTTGAATGAAAAAATGTTTCATTATGAGGAACAGTGTTCCTGTGCTATTTTTAGTTTGGTAGTTTATTGGTGTGTTTTGTTTGCGACCACCGCCGGTGGTAAAGGGCGGGTCGCATTCGCGTGCGTGTCTGGATAACACCGGGGGCTAATAGACCAATGCATGAATGTGTAGCGCATAGAAAAATAAAGTGCTCTGCACACCGCAATCGTCGATCACGAAAACCTGAGAATGGCTAGATTTCAGTTTTGCCGGTAAACACATCAACGTCAACTAAATTAGTGTTAATCACGATAGATGTTGGCGACAGAATTTCACCGATGTATCAACACATCCGCACACAAACAAGATCTCTTTCCGCCTCACGTAGGCTCGTTTTCACATGCATTCCTCCCGTCAACGACGTCGTTGTTCAGTCTTAAACAGCAGGGCAAGCCCCACAGACTGGTGCCGGTTTCCTAAAGTTACACGTCACTATGGGAAAAATGAATATGCGATGAGGAGGGCAGAGAATGGAACTACGAGGACAGGGAAAGAAAAGAATGCAGTAACTGCCACCATACGAAATACAGTTCAACTCTTCGGACGCCTGTGTTCAGTCACTCTGATTTGACAGAAAATGACAACGCGATCGCCACTGTCCCCGGTTCACCGCTAGTTGATCGGTTTTTCGGACCTCAAACACAAATAAGTGAAACACCGACCTTACCTAATTTTGCTGTGCATTTTCTCGTTTCACGTTGCTGCGTCATCTGCTGGCCTTCACATGGATTCTTCCACTCCGTGAGAGCAATGCAAAATAGGGCACGCTTTGGTAGACGAGTGTTCACTCTACACAACACGTGACCCAACCAACGTAGTCTATCAAGGTTCATATGCTAAGAAAAGTTGCTCCCAGGGCCGGTACCCAATACTCGATCTCTCACCTCTTCATTAGTCACCCGGTCACACCATCCAAACCTGACGATACTACGTAGACATCGATGATTATATGCAGGCTGGATATAACGAAACGTCGTTCAGATGCGCTGATAACATAAATTGAAAAATGGTCGGTCAACACAAACATTTTGCACAAACCCGTCGTGTAATCATTAGTTGTATTTCAAGCTGTGAATTAAATAGTATGGTTCTTCTTGCAAACCATCATCACTGACTAGTCTATGTAGCGTACAACATTATTCTACTGAATTATGTCTATCCCCTGGCTCGTTTTTTTTTCGTAGCATAGGCAGGCAAACCGAGCGAAAAACTGCATTGACATTGTTCATGTGGTGAAGTTCAACAAATCGTTGAGAGCCTGCTCGGTAGTGTAATGACTAAGGTGTTCGACGCAAAATCGTTCGTCCCGGGTTCGCATCCCAGTTCGGGCGCGGTGGATATGCGCTGCTGCTGATTCCTAACAAGGATGAAACAGCTGTACAGTGATTCCATGGTTTCTTTGTGGTGAGTTGAGCGATGATATTAGTTGGTGAATCATTTCATCAATAGGAATTGTCAGAAATCGTCAGTCCAATACCCTGGACCCGGACTAGAGTTCGAGCTCGAGTCTGTTGGAAGTAATTTTCTTTCTTCTTCATAGTGACGAGCTACGATTTCAGTTATATCTAAATTAAAGCACATGGAGCTACTGAACCTGAAAATCGATTATCCCCGGGTAGACTGGATTGATTGATCTAATTTTGTTTTTGCTAGGAGCCGCAGTGGATTCGAAATGATGTGCAGATAGCGCCAAAAATGCCCCTATCCAAAGGTCATATTTGTGTAGCAACTGCAATCATATTCATAGGCATGATGAATGTGAAAGTAGCAGTAAGAAAAAAGCGCGAGGAATAATCTATCGTGAGAAAGTTGGCAATGAGTAGATACACATCGCGTTTTAGCTGGCGGCGCCAATAAAAGCTTCAAATCCCTTGATCATGGTGACTCCCGGTCTGACCACCAGTTTAGTCAGGGTATTTTCCAAACTCTGAAGATCTGGTAATTTCTGTGTGTGGAAGTGTTCTTTCAAACGGTCCCACTCTCTACTGCTTGTTTCAAACAAGACGGTCAAAGCATTTGAGACATCTTACCCCGCTAGAATTCATCGCGAGCTTTCAACGATCCTTGCTTTATGAAACGATGTCTTCTAATATTGGAACATCGGGGATGTCCTTTCGGTGGAAACTGTTTGCAATCGCCCCAGCATCTTCGCTGTCGTTTCTCCAATTTAAAATAATAAGCCATTCTTGGTGTTTTCGAAGCGTTCACCAACTCTCCGTCACCCTCTACGAGTTTCACACCATAATCAACTCTCAACAAATGTATTATACCGCCTTTGTATACCGAAGTAAAGGTGAATTACCCGTACACATGTTCTGATCCCATTATTAAGAGCTATTGATCCAATGAATCCATGAAAGTCAATCAACAACTGCGCGTCTATCAGACGTCTAGCTCTAGGTCGCTTGGAATCAGACAGCGTTGAATTGCCCGTACAGAACTGCGAAGTTGATACTATTAACGAAGTGTCTGCCCGAAGTGATCTGATGATTCTTGCTTCCTCTTCTGGAGAATCCCCTGAGCCGCCCACTCTCCGAAGGACGTAAGTAATCGCCGTCATGCTTGCAACATGGAATCTTTCTTATCACACTTCTTTCGTCATTCAGAAACTCAATGACCCCAGGCGTGAATATTATTACTTTACAGATTCCAGTAGTCTTTTTCTGAGCTGCCACAATGTTCATATCGTTTCGGGTCCAGACGGTCCTTCAACCAAAAAACAGATGAATGCCCCCAAACATGAATGACAGTGGGAAAAACAAATCAACCACTGTTTCAACCCCCCCGCCCCCGCATAGCCGCGCCAGTATGCAAACTACCACAATGTGACTCAGGGAAGGCTCACCGTGACTGCAAGAGGGCATTTTAGGTACGAGACGTTTGGTCAAACAGGTTAGCTCATCCGCATGTGACACTTGATAATAGTTTCTCTAAACGGAGTGACATGGAACTGGGAACAACCAGGGCGGAAAAGAAGCAACATCGAATAAAACTACGAAATCCAGAACAAGTGCGATGAACACCTAAGTGAGAGTAATTATAAAACATTTTACTATTGAAGCCACAAACATTTTGTAATATTATGATCTGCACTTTATCTGCTTGTATGAAATTACAGGTAAACAAACATAACATGCAGCACTCATGCCACTAACTTCGATTTTGACCTGGGTCTCTAAGTTTCTTTAACCAGCCATTATCCTCGACTCTTGGGTCGCAACTGAGAAGGCGGGAAGCGCCAAATGAATTGAAAACCGAAACTAACTTCCTCATACCTCTGGCGCAACAAATGTTGAATTCTATGAAGCGTGGAAGCTAAGCCATAGGGTACTGGCGGCATATTCTAAGCCTGGGACGAGTTTGAATCTGCTGTCCACTAGATTAGAAAAGAAGATTCTGTAGAACGCGCGCCATGGGAAGGCCGAAAATACTAGGAGGTGGAGAGCATCCATATCGCATTGTGCTGTAGACGATGAAGGGCAGCGAAATCTAGCCAAAACCCTAATTTAATCTGAGTTATGACGTTATAACGCTTTCACGAACAATGCATGTTTTCAGACACGCCGTAGCTAACCAATACCTCCGGGAATGGCCCAGGATACCATGATCACTGGTCTTCGAAAGCAAGCCCGTGGTTCATCAACTACTGGATCATGATCAATGCACCTATGATTGCCAGGAAATCTAGCCTGTTTGTAGCCAATTTGTTCATCACCGGTTCCGCATAGTCGGCGGGAAACTGCAGACACTGGTGGCTGTGACACCGAACATATTCGGCTTTTACGTATATGGTCAGCGAGCTCACTGTACTTGAATTTCTTGAAGATAGAGATAAAGATCGACTCCATCTACGAAGGAGATAGCTATGCAGAGTGCCAGGTTTCGGAGACCAAAGAGTAGAATTTTATGGTAAATTCCATTCCTCTTTCTTTAAATGGTAAAAGGTCATGAGAGCCCCGTTCTTTGTCACATCTTAGGGCTCGGATCTCCTCGCTCCGCACGCCGCACAAAATGTCGCTCCTGACCGACAGTAGGCGCACCGTCATTTCCATAAGCTAGTCTCTACTCATCCTGAGTGATTCCTTCTTCCATTACGGGCCGCAACACAAGTCAAGGAACCATCAAATTACACAATGTCGACTGGTTTTGTCAGACGGGGTTGGTTTTAGTCTAACTACTATGTTGTTTTAGGAAATGGATAGGGAAGTCGAATTGGAGAGCTACTCGCAATCTAACCGACGCTGAATACTGCCTTTTGAATTCCCGTCAAATCACTTAGACAGTTTGGTGCAGTCTAACGCATAAGCGAAGTTAACGAGATTGTTTAAGTGCGACCAGCAGTCTTGTAAACAGCCTCATCATTGGCAACTAATAGTAATCTGATCGATCTGGATCTACCGTCGACTCAGAAAGCAAATGCCAGGTTCCGTACTGGTGATTCGAACATTTGAAGTTACCAGTGATCGGAAACAGCAGACGAGCGGAATATGGAATCAACAACCTTTTATCGTTTTTTGATCTGTAGGAATTAAAACCACAGAAGCATTCCAAATGCAATTCATTTGAAAACAGCTGACTTGCTGTAGTAGAACATTAGCCCGGTCCGCTCTGAGCAAGAGGCGTGGCAGGGTTTGGAATAAGTCATCTTTAGTAGTATTTTGGCTACTGTTTGAAGTAGTATAGGCCTCTTTGATAAACAGACTAGGTCAATCTAAGCAGCAAATGCTCAGTTTGCACAAACCCTATAAGTCGGACTACATATAATCGGAAGTTACATGGGTTCAACCGGGAAACGTGGCATCAGAGTTCTCAGTGTGAGCCTCACCTAGGTCAGAAGTCACAACCTCAGGGTTCCGGAAATCGTAAGTAAAGATTTGCAGAAGAGTTAGATGGCAGTATCAATCGAACAGCTGTGCTGGCGTATTAGACGAAAGTTTTCTAGATACAACACATATCGATCGATAAAGTGTCTAGTATGCGAGCTAAACAAGCTAGTCAATCCACACGCATTAGCGTCTGCATGACACCTGTAGCCAATTTAAAAAGAATGGAGGAGGAAGAAGAAGAGCATCAGCCGTCGGAAGCAGATTCGGTGGGATTTTGATACTAGGGAAAGGAGAACGCGAAACGACAGAGACAAAACTACTAGTGTGTTAGACGCCAGGACCCAAAGAATGTGAAAATGTGCACGGAGGAAGGATGAGGTTTACGAGTAGAATTACTAAAGTGTGTGTATTGCGTGAGAACCTCATCACAGGCATATCTAAGCACAGCAGAAAGATTGTAAGATATCCAACATGTTCATGGTTATTTGTACGCCAACTTGGCCAGAAGCAACCCAGAGCTTCACAGGAAAGGGGGAATATTTCCGCCCTGCATATCTGATTTAAAAGTAATCGTCGCAGTTCGCCCGTTTTTTTCCTTGTGCCTGTCTATCAGTAAACGAGGCTCGGCTGGAGAGCAGCAAGCTTGTGGAGTCCAACACGAAAAATCGACCAAACTCGGCGAGTGCGTCAATCAGAGGAGTTTTATTGCAACCCTGTGTGAGGTAGACTGTTCTAGACTTCATCCGCGCTGTTGCTATCGAAATCAACAGAATGAAAGTGTGAAGTGGCCGAGTTTTACTGCCAGATTGCGTGACTGGCAGCCGTACACAGTTTGATCTCATTAAAAAGGCAGCCCGAAGTAAACGGAAAATGTTTCAACTGAAACGAAATTTACCTTACAAATTCAACAGTTCAGAAAGTTTTAGAAGGCCAAATTTTCATTTGGTGGACAAGTATTCATATGTTTCTTGCCTTTTGGGAGAATGAAGTACAATTTCGTTGATCGATCGGAAGCAGTTAACTGGTGTGGTATTGTTTAGTCTGGTGGGTTTGCGTCGTAACTATGTAAAAAAATGCAACCAAACCAAAAATTTGACAAACAGAAAAGCCGGTTGTAAGATAGAAACCAAAGATGTTGGAAAAAATTCAAATACAAACCAACTGAGCCTTTTGTTTGAAACCAACTAATCATAGACATTGGGGTAGTTAGTTGCTTTGAGCACTCTGAGGCGATAAGTGAGAGGAGAGACCTTGTGAGATTTTTGTAACGCCATGAGTTCTATTCATTTATATTGGAGGAAAAATTTAACAATAATGATAATTTCACAGGATTTTCCGTAGTCTCAGAAACAAAGATCAATTTAAGAACTGTGTTGCGATTTGAAAGCTGTGTCCTTGGTTTGTCATGGTACTTGGGTTTGAAACTTTGTTGCAAGGAGTGTGAAATGTGGTCCAGTGCTTTTATATTATTTACTAAAGTATCTAAACCGATTGTGAATTCTTCAAATATGGAAAGTGCCTAATCTGTTCTCGATACCGCGTATTCTCGAGAACAGCGGTTACCGCATTTTGCGAACATATTTTCATGACGTGCTCAGAGCATAAGTTTACTGGAAGTGACTTGCTCTGCAACACCCAAGGGCAAGAGGCAGATATGACCTTAGATTCTGGAATGGTATGGCAACAATTAATGCCTCAATAATTTAAGTACGGAATGAGTCAGGCAAAGGCGAATTGCCATCGACAGTACCACGATCCGGACTATTTCACCGCGGTATAATCCCACAGCAAACTATTCGCTCGAAGTAACGAAATATCAGGTCAGATAAATACTCATCAAAATCAAACGCCATACTGTTTGATTTAAAAAGCTGCTGGACCTTCTTGCAATGACATTTCCTCAGTCTTACATAAGGCCACGTGCGTGCAGATACAATAGGCCGTCGAGTTACCTAATATGTGGTTTGTGTGACCCGTCCTCATAGATCAACTAATGGCAATGATGTTACCTGTTTCTCTACTGACGATAGGATTATTTCACATTTGCACAGATTGCGCATGTGAAAACGGCATATTATATGACTTGCAATAGAATAGTCAACTTAACTACATTTGGGTAATCTGTATGAGGATATTCAATTCGTCACTTTCGTCCTGACCCAGTAACATTTCACTCTCTTTTGAATGTTTTGATTTCGTGAAACAACCTATCTCTGCCCGTACGACAGCAAAACGTGATTTAGCTTCGTCACCCACATTAATCCGCTGTCCATAGCAGTATTGTTTGTCTCTTTTGTTCGCATTTTTTCAGTCTGTCCAACCCGTATCAATTAGTTTTCAGTGGGCCGCATCACTCCCCTAGAATGGATTGTTTTATGAATCCCCGACTTGTTCCCTGTCTGTTTATCATGTGCTTGTTGATTTGGTGATACTGACTGCTATTCGCATTCGTCTGTCATTCTTCCCAACGCGAGGCATTTTCCATGCGTCGGATTGCACTCACATTTTCACCAAGTAACGTGAGTGCATGTGCAGACTGACTAAACGTTTTCGTCATCCATGTTATTCCGGGTTTTGCAATGTTTCCCCTTCGTTTTCACACATATTTTCGAAGGAAGGTCAAAAGTTTTCCGATTTATGTCAAACGAGATCGGTATCGGATAGGGACGCAAATCTGTTTCGCAAAATCATGCAAATGTACATCTGCTCGTAAATTGTAGGATAGTAACTCATCAACCAGCCAATCTTTCCAAGATAGATCACGCATCAGACTTATGTGAACGAGATCTCAGCATGCCAGATGAGTGACATTTTCAGGCAATTCTGGTATTATCCCAAATTTCTCGATATGCTAATGAAGTAATGCAGAATTTCGAGAACAACACGCATCCTACTCCATGGATTCCTCGTTATGATTGGTCGTAAACATTTGTGCAGTGTCCTATAACTGTCTAATTAATGTATGCTTGTCGTGTGACTTGCTCAAGTGAGGCCTGTGTTCGCCAGACACTAGCGGCTGCTTCGGAGTTCTGTCTTCTGCTCGCACACCGCAGTTTCAGGGAAGCTGATATCTTTCACAGATCAATTTCCTGTCACTCAACACAGTGAGGCGAACTTATCCTCATTGATTTGGGAATTGGAGTTTTATTAATTTATGAATCCGCGAACTATGGGAAGACATTGTGTGACGAATAGGATACACTAAAACAATACGTCCCTTCTCTAACATTAGGTTTCCGAATTTGAACACGGGACTATTCGACGTGTGAATAAAGTTAGTTCTTCATATTCGCTATCTCAATCGTCCTACTTAGAGCCAGGCTGTCAGTCGTATCACTTGGATCTAACTTAACAAATGAACCAGATCCTGAGTGAAAATCTCACTGTGCATAATTAAGTGTACTGGAAGGCCTGGATACACGGTGGACCGCCAACCATGACCCACGAAGTTGGATTGGCATAGAACCAGATAAAGTCCCAGTACGACTGCTGTCTACCAGCCGAGTGCGTTCTGAATCTGTCAATCTCAATGCACCCGAAATTAGACAACAGTAGGGCCGAAATCAATTGCATGAAGCAAGTCGGAATCTTGAAGAACTGTTACCAGCATATTCGTACAACTCAGAGGGAGCTTTACAGAACTGATTGGAGAACTCGACTCGAATTTGCCCGTGCATCAGTCAGCCAAAAGAGAAATGAATCAAGGCGATCAATTCCAATTAGTTTATGGGAAAACAAGATAACCAGTGCCAAAGTTGAAGGGAGATAGATCAAGCGCTGTCATGGTGTAATTACCTACAACCACGGGGGAAATATCAGCATGACATGAATGTGGAAAATTATCGTAAAAACTTTTCGCAGTCAGACATACAGTTTATCTGCAAAAAGATGTGTAGACCATGCGAAAACGTTAATCCAAGAGAAAGAGAAGGACGAAGAAGAATGAAAAGAAGTAGGTGGGTGTGCTTTAGTCCCCTTCAAGATAAGCACCGTAAACTGTGTGCAGCTATCCTCAAAGATTATGTTTGAATTGGGCATGGAATACATGCCCCGGATGAAGAAAATATCCATTAAAATTACCCCCGTATTGGGTACAAATGTATGAAACCACCGACAACCAATTCGATATTTTCGACGGACATTTGCACAACACTGTATTCTTCTCAATTTCCCTATCGGCACAGAACATGCTAGCTGCAACCATGAGTTCACGATCCTCGGAAATTCAGTTAGTCTTAATCAAAATACTTTCCCAACTTGATGAATTGCATGCATGAAATACGTGCACTGAACAACACCGTCAAGGGGGGGAATAAACAAAATTTTTATCTAGTGCTCAAATTTCTTTACTGCTATGAAGTGTTTCTACATCAGAATTGCTATCATACGCCAAATACGGTCTCAATTCCAGCGTGTAAGATTTGCCCAAATGAAGGAGGGTCAGACATCGCCAGTATTTTCGTGTGATTCCACGCACGCAAACACTGATAGATGTACAAAATTCATTAGGAACATTTTGGCATAATTTTAAGGGTTTAGTAGAGCAGAAATGACAGCAACACTTTAGGAAAAGCGATAAAAATACCGCCATCAACCACAACAACTGCTATTATTAGTACTACTATTATTTTATTGACAGTAGTACTGAAGGAGATCATTCTCAGTCATACAATTTATTCACGACTGCTCTGAGTTTCCTGTTTGCACAACGATTTACTAAGCGTGAATTTGTGACTACGATCAATCGTGTGGGAAAAAGCTCCAAATTATGGCCAAACGAATCGAATATTCGAGTAAAATCAAGCCAAGTAAACGCCTCACGCACTTTGTCTGACGGATACCCAATTTTCACACGATCAAAAGATATTTTCTACGTGGAGAGTAGCTGGACAGCGAATAAGTAAAAATATGAAATACTGATAGTGTTTCGTTCCAGACCTTCGTTAGTTTTCAGTGTTACATTTTCAGGGTCCTTCAAGAATATGGCCGTAAATGGGACGGTAGAACAGTTGTATTCTTGGGTACGTGCATGAACGTGTCTATAAATGGAACGAATGACAGAAGAGGAAATTCATTTTGCAAGGTATTAGTGTATGCTGGTGTACTGTGCGTTCTATTTATTCGGGAAAGCAATGGGAGACACTTTATGTCGACGAGTTTCATCCGTGACTGGACAGATGAGCAAAGCCATGCGAAGCGTCTATCCTGGTCTGAGTAGGTGGATTAGTTTGGCCAATGAGGTTGTGTTAGACCGGGACGGGCCAAGAGGATGCGATGCCTAATCTCCAAAGACGTGCAACAAACAGAACACACCTTAGAAACAATTGAGTCTAACAACCGAACTGGCGTCCAGGCTGAAAGGTTATCCTATGTTTCTACTTAGAGCGTTGAAATTTCGACCATTTGTCATAAACGCACCTGGGCTACATGGATGTTCCCTGTGAAATTTAACTACGATATGATCGGCTTAGGTATCCAGCTTGAAAAGGAGAAATTTTTCCTGTTTTGTTTCCAATTTGGATAACTTTTCCTATTTTGTTGTAGGTACTGGGAATACTGCTATGAAACTTCATCTCCGCATAATTACGTGATGAGCAGCATGGGCAGTTGGACATCTTCGATGACCATTTTTTTAAATTAGGCACGACAGTCAATTTGCCCGCCTGTCATTTCTCTGTTGATCGCGATCTCCTCTCTGAAAATACAGTACCCTGTCGGTCGATTAATGAAGGAATTAAAACAAGATATAAAATGTCTAAGCGCCGGTATATTCGATGGTCTGACCACTAGAAAGCAGAATGGAGAAATGAAATGGGAACGGAAGATTGAATTTTCTTGTGAAATGTTTTGTTTCTGGTTGAAATAAGAAGATTCTGAACCACAAGGACGTTCTGTGGGACACTTAGGTATCCAACCTCCTTTTGAGTACTTACTGTGACTGTAAACAATATAAATCTGCGTTATGTACATGTATACATATATATATATATATATATGCATATACATGTATACAAATGAGACCAGCTCGAAAACACGTATGGTGCCAACGTATCGAAATATAAGTAGAATTTTAGAGAAAGTGGATAAATAAGGGGGAAAATAACAATAAACTAAGTCAAACAAACTATTTATTTGTTTCTAACATACATTTTCAAAGATTTTTTGGTTATTTTCGGGTTATTTTTAAGGGTGAGTTCTACAGACAGGCCACGCAGCATTCACAGCACTGAATTTGGTTCTGAGCCATGTCTCTCAGCGTCTCCAGCCAACAACAGTCCTCCTCCTTTAAGCCCAACCCAGTAAAGCGGGAATCACCGGCCGAGTCCAAAGCCGAAGCTAACTCCTTTATACTTCTAGGCCCAGTCATAGCCTCACTGTCACGTCATTCCCACTAGTCTTATCCAATACAAGCAAAAAGAGCATGGATAGATAGACAATAAGCAGAGATACCCAAAACAAGTCCATACTACCGAAGTCGACGCAGAACAGTTATCGCAGTCAGAGGACGACTGTCTGCACCAAACACACAACGACACACATCGTCACTGACCATCCGATTTTCCCATCAAACCCGAGCAACGCTTCGGAGGCATCGGTGGTTGAAAACAGAAAGCCGTCGGGCATCATCGACGCAGATAGGCCAAGTCCCCCAATTGAAAATCAGAACACTACGAGCTGTGGTATTGTACACCCTTCCCTTGAAAGAAATCCGGATGTCAGGCAGTGCAGGTTCGCGAAAGTTGTTCTGGATTTTGCAATTCGCGATATTACCTGATCCGCAAAGTTGAATAGAAATGGGATATAGAACAGCCTCCACTGTAGACGGCGCACTGTAAAAAAAGCTGGCCATGAGCCCTAACCCGAACTGAGGTATAACGATACAACTGTTTGAGGACTGACACTTCTCAGGTACTCTATTTCTCAACAAACAGTGCTATAGTGTATAACTATCAACAGCGTCAAAGGCTGCGGGAATGTCCAAGGAAACGACAACCGATGGTTTTTGGAAAGCAAAACAGCTTCCTGATACCTGTCAGAAATGTGCAACAGAGAAGGATCTATTAGTTCTATTTTAACCGAATAATAACAAGCTGGTTTTTTCGAGGACAAACAGAACCAAATCGCTGATAGTTACTCTGCCATCCTTAATGTTTTTCAAACTAGTTGCTCAGATGCATTCGGAAGGGTGATCAAAGAGAAGCACTCGAGGTAACTGTGGAAATCGTAAACGGTGTGGATTACTGTACACCCGTCATCCATATTTCAAGCGGTTGAAAGTCCCAAAAGTGTCAACATTCAGTTAGATGATCTCTTTTTGTGGTTGGGAAACCGTGTGCCGTAGGAAACTGCAACCGGTCTTTGGGTAAGTAAATAGACACATTCTGACACATCCAAGTTTACAGGTGTGCCAGAAAAAATAGCGTTAGAGAGTGACTACAAGACATGGTTTTCCGCGTGGGTAATAATACTGAAACAAGGTTCACACCCAGAATATTTTGCATTAAGGTTTTACGTGCATTCAGTGTGTTTTATGTGCAACTTTCGAAGCAGACTTTTCACTGTCCCTGGATAGACCTAGACAACTCCTCGTTTGTCGGAAATATTCCGAGAGAGTTCATAAGTGATGATGTTAGATTGTTGCTGTGTGGAATAAAATTGTTGAGAACCAACTTACACCGGTGGCTTCATAATCCTAAGACATTCTACTGCTTGGCCACTATTAAGCCGGCGGCAATCTTGGCGTTACAGCAGCGAATGTTACTGAGCGAAAAACATTCACAGTTAGCCAGATACTCAGTCCGGCTGAATTTTCATTGACCTACCTACTGATAAGCATAAGAGTAGTCCAGCGTTGAGTGCATTTTAAATGGGGCGAAAAATTCTTCGGTCTTTTTTTCGTGAATTTATGGAACACATGTGTAAGATTGCCCTATTATCTCTGAAAAAAATAAAAGACCGAGAGCTGTTGGGTCAGTAAGCTCATAAATACTTTCATGGAAAGTTGGAAATCATTTTTGTTTGCAGAAAAAGCCACCGTGGTGGCCTACGTAAGCCGACAAATTTAATTATGCATAGTTAATATAAAAGTAAGCGAATCAAGTTGCTGAATATTAAACTCAAGAGAAACCGGTCCTTTCTTTCATTCCTGAACATTGTACTTCTTTTGATTGCTACTTTTAGGCATCAACACGTGCTAATTAGGTAACGCCATAGTTGACCTTGTTTGTCGCTTCATTTTATCCACCATAGCCAGGTACGCCGAGAATAACGATTTCTGCGATCTTCTGACTCTTGAAAATGAATCGTCAGATGTGAACGACCAAATAGGACTACGTGTCTAACACAACCAATTAATGGGCACGTTTATTTAGTAGACGAATCTCATCGATGTCAATGTTGAAGCCCAGTGTGCAGCCCCTTTTCTTTTTAACTCGACGGCTTAGGGAATTTGAGTCTTTCGCTAACTCACTAGCTGACACATTCCGCTCAACAGATAAACATCACTTTCAACAAGGATACGTGCATACCGAAAATCCAACTCTGCCTCTGTGCATGCGCGACATATATTCCAACTAATTGTATTGATTTATGCGGGCTTTGTTAGAACAAGTCACCATGGATTTCTCTGCTCAATGGATTTCCGTCTGGAGTATTCGTGGAAGATGAGCGAATTAAAACATGGTTCCGGTAATGTGAACTCAACTATCAGTTAAGCGAATTCTGAAACGAATCCGAGGAAGCTATACAATCTTATCGGTCTTATGTAGATCGATAAGGAACTGTGTGAACGAGAATGGTTAACGACTAGAGTAGCCTCACGCTATGTGATTCGTTGAGACAATATGAATTATGATACACGGCCCACCATTATGGTTTATTGTTTACTTCCAGCAATCCATCGAGGGGAACTCATTGTATCCACCATTCGCTCTGTGCCGTTAGTCTATTAAAGACGAAACAGACAACGTGATGAATCTTAGCACCGTTATGATTCAGTCAACTGAACAGCCTCATGTTACACGAACGAACTACCATTTAGGTTGTATCAAATTCGATCCCAATTAGCTTTTTCAACTGTAGTGCTTCATTTCAACTTAATATGGTGCACGCTGAAAGTGCGTGAATTAGTCATTTTTGTGAACCTTGGATCCCGCGAGAGACTATGCAAATTTATTGTCCACACCTTATCCTCCTAACTTTGTTGCCATTCATGTGCAGATAGAAACTTTTAAGAAAGTCCGTTCATGCTTTTTTTGTTTCTAAACTTATGTTTATAAGCGTCTTGTATCAGTACTATAGTGAAAGAGGCTTAGTTGTAACCTTCAGCGCCCAGTACACTGAGGAGAGGAACTAGCCACTACTAAGCTAAAAACTGGACTGAGTTAGAACCGCACTAGTTTCATTGTGTCAGACGAGGTAACTAGCTAACTTAGAGCGAATTATTATCTACCATCAGGGTAATTGGCACACCTTAAATTCGAACATCTGACCTTGTTGAGGTGAACGGCATTTAATCCACTTGATGACCAACTGAAAACAGAAAAACGGATCCACTCTCCTCGCTGCATGATTCGTTCAATCACCACAACCATGTTTCGACCACAGACCATTTTCTGTGGTAAAACAGCAATTCGATTCCCTGCCCCCTCCCGCAAACCTATAATTGCGAAAGAAACCCCGTGGTTCTTTGGAATGAACAAAAGCTTATTTCCCAAGCGAGCTGCTAGTAAGTGGTAGCATACAGAATGAACATCATGAAATGGTCCGTATGGTGACTAATCTTTCTCACAAAACTGACTGATGTTCGCGATTGGCAAAAACCGAGGGGTTGTGATCCAAACCAGAAAGCATTGGACAAGATTGTTTACGTTTAGCTGGTCTCCAAAGGAAACCACAAAAGATTATGTGTGGCAGGAAAATATTTCAACTCTTGAGTTCCCCGTTCACAGTCGCACAAGTCCGCGTCCTGCCAATTGCCCGAGCGACTATTCCGAATAGCTTTGAACGTAGCCAATCTCGTGACTACTGAATTACGGTTCATTTGCAACTGCGTGGACGCAGAAGGTCAAGGACCGGTACAGTACGCATAATCCGGTTATTGGAAAAGTCGACGTTTCAACGCATGGACGAGGATTATAGTCGTTCTTTCTTATGTCAAATTATCAGCACACTGTGGTTAACACAAGAAACAATGTGCAAGTCACAGACTGTTTTAAGCTGGATGTTAAATATAGTAGGTGAAATGTTAGCCTCCCACAATGCGTGCGTTCCCTATGCACTAACGAATTTGATAAAACATACTGGATGCTTTGGTCTTACCTCGACGCTCGGGATGTTTTGTGCCGCTGCTAGCTAACGATGTGACCGAGACGGCCATTCCAAGTGAATGATCTCGCCGATGTGTGGTTGTACTACCGGAAGAGATCGGTCCGTCATTGGCGGAAATATTTCCGCTGGATCGCGCGTGTTCCAACGAGCCCGGTTCCGTAGATCGACCAGCTCGAGCAAGAAAATTCACATGTCTTGATCTGACCCGTTCCCGTCGTTCAAGTCGCTGCCGGCTAGGCACGAGACCAATCGGACCGGTCACTTCACTCGACATGGGATCGATGCGCTGAGCCTGCATACGTGTGGAGATGTGTGTGAGTGTTTTTGTTTGTTGGTTATATAGGACGAAACCGAAAAAAGTGACAACACGCATACAAATCGTGTGTGGGTTATGCGGATGGGAGATTCGTGGTTGGTATTCGGAAAACAAGGGAAGAAAAACTGAGGACCTTCTGCCGTGAGTAATGAAGGCGAAATGAAAAAGCACCAAACATGTCGTTTTAAAGGGAATCGGAAACCAGACCGATCTAATACGGTGAAAAATTAGCGTCACTCTACTTCACTGTTTTTCATCTGCGAACAAAATTTACAAACAACAGCGCTAGAGTTTACTCTTCCATTAAAGCGATGAACGAATGTTCAAACATTGAAATGCAATAGCAAATGTATTTAACGGACAAGACTTTCCGTGACAATGCACGAAGACACTTGGGCGTTCAAGTTATGAAGTACTTCAAATGCCTGGAGTGTTGCTGTGCACGTACTGTTCTCAAGGTGGCTTACGATGGACATACAGAAAGTACGATTATTCTGTACGGGAATACCAATTCATCCTAGTTAATCACCATTCAACGAAGTCGGAAAACTATTGATTTGGCAGTTTAGCGCAGTCCACGTTATCCTATATTCAATCCTGTCCTGCTTCAGCTTTGATTACGGTAGTAAAACTGCTGATAGGATTAGCGAAACGACATGTTATAGCGCCAGACGGACATGGTAGAGAAAAATGTATTTCGTGAACGAAACAAGGGAAAACTACGGACGTGAAAAAGGTAACCACCGCGTCCATGTTGTTTGCCGATTTTAGCCGTCCGATTGTTCGATCTATTGGACCGAAAACAGAAAAACTGAAACGTCAACTCTGTTCAGTCCACTGACTTGTGTTCGTACACTCGTTCCATATCATGGCAAGACTACTTCACTAAATGAACTTGAGTGCATTTGTAATCCGTATTCTCCCCACATTAAGCTGTCGGTGGCCAGATTTTCTTTATGTCACGCGGCCCCAAGGTGATACAACTTTCTTATTGTATTATTCCAATACAAGGAAGACCTCTGCAGCTCTCGTTACCTAGCAATTCGAGTAGCACCAGCAGACGAGCCTGATTACGTGCACTGAGGACATTGCAAATACATTTGATTGACAAATTTCAAACCGTCCTTCCGTATACGGGAAGACAATATCATTCGAAATATAACTGCCATATAGAATTCGGCTAACCAGTTAGCCATGTTCGACACCGGGCTGGGTTTGTAAGCCCTCGAACACTTACTTACATCTCTTTCGATGTGCATAAACCAGACGAGATTTATCGGGTGAGTGACGAGAAGTTGGTGTAACAGCATTTTTACGACTAGATTTCAGTTCAGCAGAATGAATGCGAATAGGATCTTTGTTTGTCTGAGCACACGCATCACAAGTTGAAAAGTGAACAGATGGCTTAAACAAAAATGGAAACTTTCCCATTGTTATCCGTGCCGAAACGTTGCTACCACCTACCAACTACCAACTATTGAGGATCTTTTATGTCTTATTCTGCCTTTCTTATTCTAAATGTTGATGCTTCCAACAAAAACTGTAGTCATGACAGTAAGAGTACAACAGGCAAAAAACCGTGCAAGCCTGATAATGGACCAAATGGAAAAAGCACATGGTCATCGCACCCGTTGATCACTGTACGCAGGTTCTTCTTAGGGCGTCAAATGTTAGATACATTTGATTCGGCCGGTGAGAATTGCCATATCGTTTGTAGACTGGAAAACACCAGCCAGCCTAAAACAATCTAAATGCATCTGAAGGGTTTTGTGGGTAACAAAATTCTTCCGAAGATGCCCGACGAGTGGATTAATCTTGTGAGTTATGTTTGATGAAACTAATTAAAATATTGTGCCCAAATTTGTATGTCTAGTGTCAGCCTCGGGACTCCAAATGTCCATATCGCACCTACGCCAGAATCAGCAAAACTCAAGTAAACATGATGTCAGCATCTCTTGAATCGCGTTATAATAAGTTTCCAAACAGTATCACTCAATCAACCAAACTCCCGCCTAACGTGTATACCGCTGGTGATATGCGAACAGAATTCGCGTCCATACCTTGGATGAATACTGGACATTATCGGCACAAACCACGACTATTCATCGGTTGATCAAAACGACCGAAAGTACACCTGTACACCTGTATACGGGATCAAGCGTGTTCAGTTGGTGATTTTCTCCAACTACGTCATAATTATTCCGACGGTAAATGATTGAATACGTTTCTTTTGAATAAGTAGATCAAAGCTACAAAACCTACTTAAGGTAATTAGTCATGCAAATGGAGTGACTGGATGTGCTAGCAGTAATTGGATAACGTGTCTTGTCAATTTAATGATATCGTCGAACGGGCAATATGGTTAATGGAATAGTAATTACCTTCTTTTGAGGTACTTGTGTTCAACTTCTAGGACAAATGGATGCCAACCAAATGATAGATGATTTACCTTACCTAGGCCTGCAAAACGTGAGAGCAAAATCGACGAAATATGGCCACAATCAGTTCACTTTTCCTTTTTTTAACCGTGCGAACAATCGTGTGAATTTCGGCTCTGCATGATTGCAAACTTATCGGCACGCGAAAGCCTATGCATACGAATAAACAAAATCAGTGAAAGAAGGATAAAATCGTCGACACCGTTCGGAGCTGGGTGCATAAGGACATGACAGTCATAGATTTCCTTACTTGGTCGTGTTGTAGAGCACGGAACATGTGTTTGTTAATTTGAATCCAGACATATCCAACTTTGGTTACCTTTTCTGATTTCTGCCTGATTTAGTGCATCTTTTGTAATCCGAGTGCATTTTACAGGAGGCCGATGTTTGCGACGACATCGAAACGCATTCCGGGGAATATGGCATAAAGTGATTGAACATTAGAGAGTTTGATAAGCTGCTAAGAAACCGGCTGCTTTTAACGATTTGCTGAAGTAGCTGCCGTTCGCTGTCACAAGCTTGGTTTATACAAGCAGGTAAAATTTGCTAACACTCGTCTTCCCGCGGTAGAAGCTAGTGATTCCGTTGGATCAGTCAACTTGGTCCGCACTTGTCTGCCCAGTCCTGCTACTCCCGGTAAACGTTACCCTCCCAGCTAATCTTTACTACGAGGGTCCGTACGTGTGCACGTGTGTGCGTGTATACGAATCCAGTATCTATAGGCCCGCATGTATGTTCACAACTGAGAAGATAACGTGAGTCGGTTTATTTCAGCCGGCAATCAACGGCATTCTGATGCTCAACGGAGGAACAAATCTGGGACGCAGATGTCCGCAAATCTGAATTATTTCGGTCGGTGCCAAGCACGCTATTTGGTGATAGATTTGAGCGAGAATGCGTGCTGAACCCTTTTGCTGGTCTAACCTGTTTTGAGATATCCTGCTTATAGGATAACACAAAAGAAAGCTCAGAATCAGGCGCTCATTGTTAGTGACCACGAATAACCTGATCTATACCTTTTAGGCAGTGGTTTCGGGTTCTTCACATGATGCGTACAAATGAATTTGTGCACACATAGGGAATGCCAACAACACAGATGGTTTATTCTCACGCCTAAAATTGCCCAAATGAGGCAACGGAAGATCGGACTTCAACATCATCCAGATTTTGGCCAGATCGGAAATTCTATGGGATATTGTATTTGATCTGGCGAACGCTATTGCCGATACTCTCGAAAAGCGACCTCATTAACTCGCCTCACCCAGTGGACATGCTCGGTTGTGTTTTCCAAAAGCGGGTAATGCATAGTTCGCATTGGGATCAGTTTTATTTGTACCGCGTGTTTCTTCTGCTAGTCCACATAGCTCGCAATTTTGTCAGAGTCTAGAATCAAGACGAGCAATTATATCTGACCCCATGAAAAACAGAATGACTTTCGACAAACTGCTAAGGATAATTGTTACAGTACAGACGACCGAAAGAAGATAGTGAATTCCACAGGAGCTCACCTCCCACCATTCTGGATCGGTCCAGTTGACCACACAAATCAAATCGCCGGAACGAAGAACAAAAGCTTTCTTAGGCACAGGTTGATGACTTTCCTTGCTCGGATCATAGTCAACTTGACAGCGCAGAAACAATTCTGAACTATCGAATGCCGGAGTTACTGGAGTATCTGGACTAGTCGGTGGTTCCGTTAACGGTTCAGTGGATGGAACGCTGGACTTTCTCCGACTGCGTCGTTGAGCCGGCTGGCGCTTATCAGTCGAGCGTGAGTTTATTTCCTCCTTTTGGATTGCATCTGTCGTCCTCTCCAGCTGTTTGGCGGTTTTCGAGGACATTTTATGTCCAACCGCTTTAAGTTGACGGGAGTAGTATTTTTCGAACTCCGCATATTCTGTTAAATCGGGATAGAGTAACGAATATGGAACGAGCAGTATGCAAGACGCGGATGACAAAATAGAATTAGGAACTTGCACAAAATGAAAGTTGTGAAAAACCGGTTAATTGGCGGGAAAATATTCTATACTTGGGAGATTTAACTAGTAGCAAGGGGATAGGCTTTAAAAAGTGAAGCTCGTGCTCGACCGGATCTCATTTGATCCAGCACAATAACGTCCGCTTACATGTTAATTACCAAGTAGCAATGTCGCCACCCCGAAGACTGGCCGTATCTGACAGACAAATAACCCTCTGATAATCAACGCGAATTTGAAGTGGACTTAGTTGCAAAATGCACAGCTCTCCCGAGTGCAGTCAGATCATAGTGTCAGAGCAAACTCCACTGCAAATACCATTTCGGCGAGAACATTAATTTAACAAGGACTGTTCATCGATCACGCCATAGGACTAACAAAGTCCCCGCGTTCAGGTCCCAGTTTGGCTGTGATAGATGTGCACCGCCGATGGTTCCTAACAATGACAAGCAGCTGTACACTGATTTTTTAACGTGTGTTGAGTGCTGATACTGTACGATAAGTTCCTTAAAAATCGCATCAAACTTGTCACAGAAACTTAAACATACACAGTTTTCTCTTTAAGGTGAGTTCTAATTACTGTTCCGCGAAAAATGATACATAATCTGAGACAGTATATATATATATATAATTGAAAATAACGTGTATGTAGTCACCAAATGACCGTGCGAATAGCTAAGCTTAGCAAGAGGTGTAAACTCGCTGCAGCACAGAGGACGGCTTTTTCGATCAGCATTGGATTAAGAAGTCAAAATGACAGCACCAGATTAGTGTCCAGTAGTTTGACATTCGTCGGGATACCTCGACTGACAGTGCTGCCGATAGCACTAGTCGAACAGAACGAACTATTCGGTGGGATAGGACTCCCTTTGGCCCAAATGCCAGTTATCCGCTAGAAACCAGAAACCGAAAATGATGCTGACAGATGGCTGCTTTTTGGCAATATTCACCTAAACGCAAAATTTAAGCAGACTTCCCTCAACTACTCTAGAAATACACTCTCAACTACGTACGCTTAGTGACAATGCAAAATGAACGCAACTTGACTTGATTAGACGATATTTACCTAACCATTCAGGAAGCAGCATAAAAGCCCAGCCCACGGTTGTTAAGTCGTCAAAACACTGTACAGCTGTTCTGTTCTTCATCAAATAATCCACCATGTGATATCATCGCTCAACTCACCATAAAGAAACCATGGAAGCACTGCACAGCTGTTTCATCCTTGTTAGGAATCATCAGCAATGCATATCCACCGCGCCCGAACTGGGACGCGAACCTGCACAAGGACGAACGATTCTCAGTTGAACGCCTTAGCCATTACGCTACCGGGCAGGCTCTGAACGGTTTGTTCAACTTCACCACATGATGTTGCACCTATCCGTCACTGATTTGCACGGTTACTGTCCGTTAGCGCACAGCGATCGACCCCTTCTGATAGATGACTTCTCTGCCGGTAGCCTAAGTACGACGAAGGCTTTGGATATGACCTACAGAGCTGTACATTGCTTCCATGGTTCCTTTATTA